>CAUYSK010001198.1:0-40322 GCA_963575035.1 Avahi laniger | reverse complement strand
TCGAAACCAGCCTGAGCAAGAGCGAGATCCCGTCTCTACTAAAAATAGAAAGAAATTAATCAGACAACTAAAAATATATAGAAAAAATTAGCCGGGCATGGTGGCGCATGCCTGTAGTCTCAGCTAGTTGGGAGGCTGAGGCAGGAGGATCGCTTGAGCCCAGGAGTTTGAGGTTGCTGTGAGCTAGAATGACACCACAGCATTCTAGCCTGGGAAAAAGAGTGAGACTCTGTCTCAAAAAAAAACAAAACAAAACAAAACAAAACAAAAAAACTAATAGTAATTGAGAGGCATAGCATCAAAGGGAAACAAATGAGTAGGAAAATAATAAACGTTGAAGTTAGATTAGCACTGATCAATACATGTGGCCTTCTGTAATCCCAGGTCTCACATCCAAGGATTCAACCAACTGTAGGTCAAAAATATTTGAGAAAAACCCAATAAAAAATGACAATACAACAATAAAAAATAATACAAATAAAAACAATAAAGTGTAACAACTATTTACATAGCTTTTACATTGCATTAGATATTATAAATAATTTAAAGGTGATTTAAAGTATATAGGAAGATGTGTATAGGTTATATGCAAATACTACGTCATTTTATGACCTATTTTATGGTTTCCGTGGGTCATCCTGGAACCAATCATCCCTGGATACTGAGACACAATTTTATATGTTTCTGTGCAGTTGCTAGAAGTGAGGTACAAATTTGACCCTAAGATTTTTCAGACAAAACAAATATGGAGTAAGATAATTTACGAGATTTAGAGTATCCATAAATTAAAGCCAATCAGTTTATTAGAGCAACCTCTCTTCTCTTGTCCCTGACAAATGCAGTATTATCTCTGAATGAGCTGTTTATTTAAATAGTTGAAAGATATAAAGAAAAAACTCAATTCAGTTACAGCAGTTTTTTTTTCAGGGGCCAGAACAATGTGGTGAACATTTTCAGGTCTTAAACTTTGATATTGACATACAATGCTAATTTGGAATAGAGGAAGAACAGGTGGACTGCCTGTCCTTTAACAATCATCTTTGAATATGTGTTTTAATTCTGGCTTTTGATAAAGGTTAAATAGCTTATAACTTAAGGTTACATTTTCCTGGCAATAACCCGTGATCCAGACATTCTGTTTAGTGTATAGAGGGATTACCTATATGCTTTGGGAATTAGCTTGGAAAGGGCTAGTTTAAAGTGTTCCCCCCAAAAATAAAGGGGGCTAATATAGTCATTTGCCTGCATAGATGATGCCTCACTTCCTCATGGATGAAATTGAAGTATACATACAGGCAGAACCAAGTGTAAAGTGTAAAGATACCGTAGCACAATGATAGCACCTAAAATATTCTGTTACAGCATACTTTTGAGATATACTTCTAGATTTCCACTTTACAAAGTTGCAAAGGTCACAGGTCTGCTTTTTCTTAGTGTCTGATTCACTTGGATGGAGATATGAGTCTGAATAGTCTACTGTACATGGATTCTTTTTCCCCACTTTGTATTGAATGGGAATGAAGACTTTTTGCAAAAAAAATGTTTTCCATCTGCACAGGAGTTATTTTCCTGTTTTTCCTTTGGGGTGTTTTTGCTTTTGCTTTGTGAATACTACTTGAAAAATGATAGATTTATTTTCAAGGCATCCTCTTTCATGTGCAAAGAAAAATTTCTCACTGCCTCAGGAGCTCAGTTGCCTTTTTCTTTTTCGACTTAAATCCCTTTTTATTCTATATCATCACATCACACTTAAAGTCCTACGTTGGACGTTAAGCTTTTTTTTTATTACTGTTTGCATTACAAACAGCCCTTAATAGCCTCCTGCTGCAAACTTCCCTGTGAGCTCAGACTTCATTCCTGATGGCTCCTTGAGTGAAGGAAAACTTAGAGCATCCTTTTCTTCCAAATTCTGTTCCAAGATGGAATGAATATTCACATTTGTTTCCTCAGGATTTCTGGAACTAAAAAGATAACTATTACTTAAAAATCTAACAAACCAATCCCATAAATGCAAATAATTTTTCATATTAATGATCATATTATAATGAGCAAGTACCAAGATCAATAAAGAGAAGATAAATTACAATAATGTTTTATGTTAAAAAATACAATGGGATATCCTTTGTACTTTTTATTCATCCAACCTCTGAATTTATATCCTTTTTAAGACCACTTTTAGATGAAGGAAAATAAAAAAATTGATTTTGAAATTGACTGGATATCTAATCAAAACTAACACAGTAACAATAGTTTCTAAGCAAAAACAATATAGCCCATATATATTAGACTTTGACATCTTCAATAATTATAAGAATTTTCAATTGATAGGTCTGTTGGGTGTCCTGCTAACTTTAATGACTTAGCAGATAGAGGCAATAAAAGCTCAGTTAGAAGTCTTTTCTATTCCATCTTCAGGAGTCATTCGCGTTCACCACAGTTTTGGCATAAGGAAAGCAAAGATCCTATTTGCTTTACTCTCCTTTTCTTCATGTCTTTTGAAAAGATATTATGGATTTAGTTCATTTCCAGGGCACTTGTTATTCCAAAAATTTGAAAAGGGCTTTGGTCTTGGAGTCATATATAAACATTTATGAGATAATCATTCTTTCTCTTCCACTGATTTCATGCTTGTGTGTTCTACTGGAATGGAAATTTCAGAGAGTAGGGCTTAGCAGGTGAGTACACAGCAATCTTAGGGCCTCATAGGTTTTCGATGCTTTGTAATTAGGGAAAGGAACTTTCTATATAGTCAGCCAAACTACTGGAGTTTTAAAATAGAGTATGAGTCCAACATTTCTCTGATAATGACATGTTTCTCTGCTTTAATTTGCTTACTATATGAATGTGTATTCACAAAGGATCTTGAAGAGAAGAGGATTGAGATCATCAATGCAGAGTTTTAATATTCCTGGGTCCTTGACTTAACCACCTTAATAGCATACTTTAATATTATTCCATTATAATTAATTTTGTTAGGGATTAACATGAGTTTGCTCTTCCTATGAACAAAATTCTTTCTTAGTTATAACTATATTAAAGTAAGAAACTGGTTATTAATAGTTATGATCACTCACATTGGTTGATTATGTCGGTCAAATTTACTAGATTACAACTATCAAAACCAAAACCAGAAAAATAAAGAGATTGATTTTGTTCAGGCTATTGCAGCAAGGAGGACATCCCAGAACCAAAGATCAGAGTATCTCAGCCTTAGATTTTATAGGGAGGTAATTTTGCCTTAGATTTTTATGGGGAGGGCTAAACAGGTTCCAGATGGAGTGATTTATATTTGGGGTTATTGTTCAAGAAGGAGATGGCTCAGTTACTTGTTGGAATGAAAAGTGTTTTTCTCTGTGGTTAGCTAGTTTTGGGGGGACAAATATTTCTAAATTTAGTGACTCAATCATGACACACTGTGGTAATCTTAGCTAATCAATGATGAGAGAAAGTGTGGTCAGTTTGAAGGTCTATGTCAGGCCTTATCATCAGGTTCTGGCAAAAAGAGAAAGAACTGTTTGGCCTTATATTTCCCCTTCTCTTGTTTAGGACAAAAGTTGTGTGTCTTAAAACAATCTTAGATATTAAAGTAATTTCAGTAGGGTTTTAGTTCTAGGTTTTGTGTTATAGTCCACAGAGTCAGGAATTTCTTGTTTGCTCTATTCACGGAAAACCAACTCAACCAACTGTTGTACTCTCAAGGTTGTCTGGAACTCAGAAAAGGTTCTGGAGGCAAAGCAATTAATTAATGTTATACATATAAGAATACACAAAAAATATTTATTAGGAGCTATATTAAGGAATAATACCAAGACTTGCAGCCAGCTGGCATCCAGTCTAATGTATTCTAGAAAACTGATGTGGAGAGATCCTTTGTGGTAGGATAGCAACTGTGGTAGTGATGCAGCACATTTTTTTATTAGTATCTTAAATATTCTTGTGTGTGATATAGAAGTTGGAGAAGTTTTTGGAAACAAATGTGCAGTAGTTGCTTCTGACTACAGTACATGTCTTCCTTCTGGATGCCCAGATTATTTGAAGAGATGGTTGGTTGTGGAGACCTGCATATTGAGGCTCTTGAAGTTCTTGGGTGAGGAAGTCACAGTTCTTTGTCACATTGTTCACAGTGATGACTATCTCCTCTAGTGGGACATGGAAGATGCAAGAGTTTTATTTTACTTCTTGAGTGACTCATACTGCAATACTGCAGCTGCTCCAGGCACAATCGTAGTCCGAATATGATTGGATGCAGCAGTTAAGTCATCCTAAGCACTTACCTTCCTTTTTGCAGGCATTTTCAGATCCAGAGTGAAAGGAAGACTGTAGTCCATGTTTAGTGCTAGTCTTGCTGTTTGGAAAGCAATTGCTAGTGGACTGTTAAGACTGATGGGGCATTGGAGAAGACAGAGAGGAATGTAAATAGTTTAAGAAGGGGCTTGGGTTAAAGATCTGATAAGGACTGACAACATTGGTTAGGCAACAGGAGTCTGTCCAGTTTTCTGAAAGATACCAGTGGGCTCAGTCTTCACAAATGAAGTGGGTGTCTTTTGGGGCTATTCAAAGGGGCTGGAAGTAGTTGTTTGCCATATGGCTATAATATGCTGATTAAGACTTTTCCACATGTAACATTTTAGTACTTTCTTTTGGCAGTACCCCATGGTGGAGTTGTTTGATATAAGGTTGCATTTTCTGTTAGAAAATGATGACTATTACAAGTGTATGGTCATCATACTTGTAAAAGGTGTATCAACAGAAACAAAACATGAGAAATAGGCCATCTGTAAAATCACAAGAGAAGCAACATCACATCTTATAGAAGTGGTTTAGATTCATAACTTCATCTTAGATTTGCATCTTCATTTAAGAAGAGTTTCCTCACATTGTGAGAGTGAAAACAGCTAAATTAACAGAAGTGCAGGTTTTAAGGATGGGAAGAGGAATTTAAGGAAAGATGGGGGAGCCCAGAGGAAAGGAGCAACAAAAACAACAATTATAAGACAGTTATAATTATAAGATAGAGTTATCAGTTCTGTGGAGGTCATTCAAAGGTTTTTGAGATCCCAAATGTTTATAAGTAAATGGGAAATAGGGACAAATGAAACAGCAGGTAGTTTCCGAAGAAAAGAAAAAGAAAAGACATGACTTGAAGAAATTTTTAAACCAATCGATGATAGAAAAATAAAAGGAGTCTCCAAAAAAGATACACAAATGCCCAATAAGCACATGACAAGACACACAACTTATTAGTTATTAGGAAAATGCAAATGAAAGATGCAATGAGATACCACTTAACACCCAGTGGGATAGCTATAATTTACAAAGATGGATAACAATTATTGGCAAGGAGATGGAGAAATTAGAACTCTTGTACATTGCTGGTAGCTATGTAAAATGGTACATCTGCTTTGGAAAACAGTTTGGCAGATCCTCAAAAATTTAAATATAGAATTATATGACCCAGCATGCCACTCCTAGATATGTATCCAAGTGAACTGAAAACATATGTTCACACAAAAACTTATACACTAATTTTCACACCAACATTATTCATAGTGGCCAAAAAGTAGAAACAACTCAAATGTCTATTACTGATAAATGGGTAAAAAAATGTGGTATATCCATAAAGTGAGATATTATTCATCCATAAAAAGGAATGAAGTGTTCTTTCATGCTACAACATAGATACACCTTGAATACATGATGCTAAGTAAAATAAGCAAGAAACAGGAAGCTACATATTGTAAAGTCAAATTTGTGTGAAATGTCCAGAGTAGGCAAATCTATAGAGGCAGGAATAATATCAGTAGTTTCCAGAGGCTGGAGGGGTGAGGTGGGTGAATGGTGAGGGACTGCTAATTGGAATGGGATTTTTTTTTAAGGAGATGAAAATATTCCAGAATTACATTGTTGTGATAGTTGTCCAACCTTCTGAATACACTAAAGGCCATTGAATTGTATACTTTAAAAGGATTAATTTCATGGTGAATTATATCTCAATGATAAAAATAAAAGGAGGGTGATGAGAAGGATCCAAAGGATAATGTGGAAAAAATTAAATAGCAGAATCCCGTGGGATCTTGTTCCAGTGTCTTCAGTAGAGGCCGATCACTTTGGAATGTCATCTGCTTGGCCCCAAGAATTTGTAATGCAATGTACCTTGTGTTGTCATCGTGTTCTGGGGACTCTTGAAAGATACTCAGTTAAGATATTCTGTTGGTGTCATTTCTGTTTGTAATAAGGCCTGTGTTTTAAAAATCGTGAAACATGAACCCAAGATTGTACTTTTCATAGTTTGCAGTGATATTGCTAGTTAGGAGGCCAGTATAATGTCTCTTTTGTCTGGGTTCCTTGTTGGTCTTTCAATAGTATCTTCCAGAAGACTAGGTCTCTAACCTGAAAATGATGTTAAGGCTGTGGGGATATGTCTGAGGAAAGGCAACGTGACCTGCTGGTGATAAGGAAAACTACACCTAGGAACTTCTCAGTATTTAAGAATATTAGATTGTAGCGGATTGGAGCTTCCTAATGTCCAAGAGGAGTGAGGGATCCTCACTGATTGGACTACTGCAATAGTTTTATAAGGTGATCAATGGATCATTAGGTCTAAAGGTGAGACTTTGGGCAAAGACAGGTTAGGTTCCTCAGAGAGTTTTTCTATTATGAGTTTAAGAGCACCATTGGACCATTATATTTTTCTAAAGGTTTGAGAGTAGTAAGGATAATGCAGTTTTTATGAGCTTGCAAGCACTCTTGGAATATCCTAAATAGTGCTACTAGTGAAGGGACTTCTTTTGATAGGCAGGAACAAAAGGATTCCCTAAATGGGGAAATTCTTTCTACAGAACTCAGCCACAGTGGTGGCAGTAGCCTAATGGCATGGAAAAGCTTTGAATCATCCTGAAAACATGCAGACTATGGTGGAACATATTCATACTCGTGAGAGTTTGGGAGTTGAATAAAAATCCATTTGCCAATGAGGAAGGGACTAGAGGAAATTAGCTCACATTTTGTCTTACCTTTATATTTTTATCAGAATTGTTTTTCTAGCAAATGGGTCAAATTGAGGTTACCTACTTAACATGAGGACTGAAATGTCCCTGTCAATATTTGTGGAGGAGATTTGTAAGGTGTTCTTTGCTGTGGGTTTTGCTGAGATTGCGGATTAAATTTCAGATGAGGAACCAAGGAAAGAAAAGTGACCATCTGGGTGTCTTCAAAGCCCATCTGAGGGTGTAAAACATTCAACTCGTTTCCGATGAGATTTTTCAGCCTTAGATGCTAGCAATTGTTGTCCCATAAGTTCCTTAAGTAGAGTTTCTGTCTCTAAAGGAGGTTGGGAAAGGGGAATTATGCAGGTGGTAGAGGAAGCATTTTCTTGCAAAGTGGCTATCTTAGCATATTTGTCTGCCAAGTGTTTCCTTCAGCATCAGGAGTCTGGCTATTAGTATGATCTTCAGTTTTGAGAATAGCTAATTGTTTGGGTAGCAAGGATTCTAATAAGTTAGCTACTGGATTTCCATTTTTGACTGGTGCACTTGCAGCTATCATGAATCCTCTTTGATTCCTTACCATACTAAAATCATGTAGAACTCCAAAAGCATATCTGTTACCTGTGAAAATGTTTGCTTTCTTGTGCTGGTATGCAAGTCTGGTGAGGGCTGTGAGTTCAGCTGCTTGGCTGATTTAACTTCAGGTAGAGGTTTGCACTCAATGGATTGTTGAAAATCTGTGATAGCATATCCTGCTTGAAATCCCTATTTATATGCCTGAGATAAGAACTGTATACAAAGTAGGTGACATCTGGGTATTTGAGTAGGATTTTGGTGAGGTTTGGGTGAGGAAGAGTTATGGACTGTGTGATAATGATGAAGGCATGATGTTGTTCATCAGATAGCAGGAGAAGAAGAGTTATACGTAGTGAAAACTAGCAATGTGAGAGGAATAAGGTAGTAGGATGTCACAGGACATGAGTGTGGAAGTGGAATAGTGTTGGATATTCTCAGTAAGTAGTAGGGTCTAAACTGCATGGTGTACATAAAGGTTCAATGAGTGACTCAGAATGAAGTTAACAGTGGTCTCAGCCAATTTGACAGCGACAACAACTAAAGCAAAAAGGAAGTGCCTAAGCCACAGGATCTGAAGTGATTCTAACATATCCAATAGGACTTTGGCTCCCATTGTATTTTTGGATGGGGACACCCGAAGCATGTGCTTTTTCTTTATGCATAAAAAGTGGAAGAAGGTAGTGAGTAATTAGGGAGTTCAAGAATGAGTAAGATGAAAGAGAGGATTTAGGGTTTTGAAATGCAGACATGGAAAGGGAATCTCAGTTAAGAGGTTTGGAGATGGACTCCTCAGTCATGGCATAGAAAGAGGAGGCAGTAATGGAAAAGTTAGGAACACAGATCTGGCAATAGCCAACTAATCCTATAAACACTTGGAGTTGTCCTTGGTCTCAGCTTAAGGAAATAAATGATGTGATAATTCAGTTAGTGGATAGATTATTCACTTCAGGGGAGATATCATGTCCTGAGTAATGCACTCGAGGGATGCATAATTGTATTGGCTATAGACAAGGAAGCTGTCAAAATCAGGTGAGCAGTGAAGAAGATCATCTACATACCAGATAAAAGCTTCAGGATAAGGGTAAATCTCTCACCTTTGCATTTAGGGTTTGAGGCAGATAAGTAGGGGTTTCAGTAAGCCCCTGAAGCATAATGTATACTTTTGATTTCCACGTGAAAGTAAAAAGATAATATGAGTAAGGGTGAAGTGGTATACTGAAGGAAAAAAGCAGACTCTAAGTCAATGACTGTAAAGTGAAAGGTATTAGGTTGGCTAAAACCCAGAATGGTGTTAGGGTTAGAAACTAGAACAAACCTGGGATGGCTATTTATTTATTGTTCTCAAGTTTTGGACTAGCTGATATTTTTTGCAATTAGTCTTATTTTCTGGAAGGATAGGTATATTACAGGGACTGGATGCAGGGACTAAGAGTCCCTTGTCAGAGACCTTGGATTTTGGTTGAAGGCCTTGGAGGACTTTTGGTTTAGAGGAGATGGTGGTAATCCTGTGAGTGGCATGAAAGAGTCTATTTCTTCTTTGAGAGGTTCAGCTTCCCAGATTTTGCATGTCACTAGAGTTAGCAGTCCACAGGGAATAAGTAGGAGTAGTGTGCGGGGGAAAGGGCTGGGATGGTACCCATGGAGGACTATTGGTGAGGTAAAGGTTGTGAATTTCTGTTGAGGGTGAAGGAAGAACCAAGGTATGGATGGGTGGTAAGATACAAAATCTTTAAGAGACTGTACAGTTTGAGATATTTTAGAGGCCTTTTATAATTTTTTTAGCCTCCTTGTATCAAACTAAGTGAGCCAACAATTGATGCGAAGAGGTCTTAGAGCCCTGAGATTCAAGGGCCTCTCGTAAGTGAGAAAGTTTAGGGAGATACAGGTGCCACAAAGAGGCCACTGGAGTCCTAAATTTTCCTTAGTCAAATTCAGACAGTTTTGGAAGGCATGAACTGAATTGTTATGATAATGGTAAAACTTATGACTGGCAGAGGTTTCTAAAAGGGATTGAAATTAAAGTTTACTGCAGCACCAAGGTTAAACAAAAGCTGGCAACAAAACCAAACCAAAAAAGTGCTCAAACAAAGAAGAAAAAAAAACCAAATCTTTTCTGTACTATCACAGATGAATGTTCAGAGCACAGGAATCAGGAACTGAACTCACTGTGAGACCCTTGAATTGCCAGTCAGGGAAGGAACACAAGCTCAAGAGGACTTAGTACATTTGGTAAATGAATGAATGAATCATTGATTGATTCATACAGAGTTTGAATTTATTGTTACAACTTGAAGATTTTGATTCACTTTCCATTTTAGGTTTTTTAGACTTACTTGCAAACTAGATTCTAGAACCCTTGATTTCTCTCCTGTGATTTAGTTAGCAAATTATATTTATATAGGCAAATATCACATCTGTCAAGACTGACCAAAATCAAAGCTTGATTAGAAAAAGAAAGCACTCAAAATGACGTGGAGGAGGTAAAGACAATTGTGAACTCTTAACTGTAACACATTCTGTCCCTATAAATTCCTTTATGATATGTCACTCTTTATGGATCACAAAATACTCCTCCATCTTTAAGTACATGGGTCTCCTAACAGCGGCTTACAGGATACAGAAAAAAACAAGTCAAATGCCATTTTGCACTACTGGAAAATCCACCTAAACATGGCATCACTGTTGATGGTTGTTTTTATGCTTTCTCCATTCCATAAACCAACTTTGATATACTATTTATCAAGCATTTAATTTAACTAATAAATTCTATTTTGGGAAATAAGAAATGTTATCATGATGTTTGGAAGGATTTGCCACATCTCAGATTTTCACTTTGTTTCTTCTTATCATTAAGAATAAGAGAAGCATAGTTGCATAGAGGAAAGGGTAGTTGTAGAATGAGAAATACATGGGTTTGAATCTGGCTCTACTACTTATTGGGTGACTTTGGTCAAGGCACTTAAACTTTTTCAACTTTCCAGAGTGTCAGATCCACGCAGGCAAAATATATATTTTTTTAACTTGCTGCTATATACTGCTGTCTGGAGCAATAAATAACATATGTTATGCTCTCGATAAATATTTGTTAAATAAATAAATATTTTTATTTTAAAAATTTGTGAAGGAAGGGGAGACGAAAAGATAATGAGATAAAGTATGTATAGCCTTTACCACTATATGGGGAGCACATTTTCAGCAATAGTATGTCCTACTTTTTTTTCAGATCATTGTTCAAATGTCATCTCCAAAAAAGAGTTTACCAGACCTCTCCCTCCTTAAAATGTCAAATCCTGATTTCTTCTTCTCCTTCTCTGTAGTTATCACAATCTAATATTCTTTTATTTTACTTATTTACTTTTAATTATCTGTACTACTATCCCACTATAATATAAGCCCCATGAAGAAATGAAGTTTTGCATTGTTCATTTTCTTCCTTCTGTCCCTAACCAGTGGCTGTTAGGTTCTTTGTAAATGTTTATTCAGTGTTGAAGAAACGGAGAAGAGTTTACTGTTGCTTTTCTTTTTAAATCATTATTGGTGTTTAGGGACCGAAATGCCCTGCAGGAAACATTCGATCTGAATAATTAGGAAAAGAAGTAAAGAAAACATAGACATGAAAAAGGTCTGAGAAATTTGAACTAGGAAGTTGCATGTGGACTGGCAATTACTAACATTGAGAGCTCCACGAGGGCAGATGACAAGGATGTTTTTGCTCACACTATTATACCTGGTACAGAGCACAGTGTCTGGCATACAGGAGCTGCTCAAAAACATTTGTTGTTTAAAAAAGAATATGTGAGTTCAATTGAGGCCATTCTCTCTTTAGATAAGTATAATTGCAAATAATTTTAAAAATATGCAATAAATTTGATTATTGTTTAATGGTGAATATCAGTCAACATTGTCATGGGTGGAATTTACTCCTCAAAACTCAGGGAAAGAAATATCACATTTCTTTCTTTGATCTGAATCAAATGAAATCTATCTTTTATTTCCCACTCCTCAAGGTAGTAGGAAATTCCATCTCATTCATGTTTTAAGGGTTTCCCTCCTATTTTATGAGGCTGTACTGGATTATGCATGTCTGGAAAGTGGAGGAAATCTCTAGTTCTTAGTCTGCAGTGGCCATATGTTATGGTACCTCTACGACCATTTTACAACCTTCTCAATGTTACATAATACCACTGTAAACTGCTCCTCCACCTTCTTCAAAGTGGACTTAAAGATTTCCTTGAAAAGAGTCTTTTCCAGTGATTATAAACTCCTTATTGTAGAACACCACAAATACTCTCAAGATCTTGTGTTTATAGACAAGCCCTAACCAGTGTTTCACATTGACCTCTCATCTCTGCAGAGAGGATGTGATTCTTCCCTACTCCCTGAAATCCAGTTACTTCTTTCTTCACAGTCCAGGAGAAGCACATGCTTTTTTTCCCTACAGTTTTGAGCCTCTTTCCACTCATGTCTTTGAACCAGTTTCTCTAGAAGATTCTTTGGGTGAGTCACCACCTCTCAAACAAGATTTGATGGCAGGGACTGTGGCAAGTTTTGTTTTCCATATGTTTGGTGACTTCTTTAGGTTCTATCATGTAAGTGTCTTTAAGGTACTTGGGGTAGGGAGCCTAGATTCTGGACTCATGACCACTAGCTTAGGATGGGGAGGGTCTAAGACCTCTCATTCTTTGACTCTTTATAGCAGCGAGAAGAAAACACAAATTATTCTCTAAAGAAATCACCCTCTGAATTCTCTTCCTCAAGTAAATTTTTGTGTTTTAAAAATATTTTTCCCTATTGAAATGTCTATGAGTGTGGTCATGTACCTGTGAATCTTCTTTCCCTAAGCAGTAACTCTAATAATTAAATCAGTGTCTCAGAGACGTTTTATATTCTCTCTAAGAATTCTAAAATTGGGGTATGTGAGCTTGCCTTCGAAAATTAAGTTAGGCAATCTAACTTAATTTTGCCTTTGGAGAGATCTCCCTCATAATCTTGAATGTCTTGGGCTTAAAAACTATAAGAAAAATTAATTAAGATGCGATTTCTAGCCATGGCCTTTTTATTTTCATCTTTATAAACCTTGTTCAGCTTGTTCAAGCCCCTGCTTATATTTGGAAATCTCATTTTTTTATCCTCCTTGGATCTGACATGGAGTATCTTGCCATGATCCTTTAATTGGTAGAGGGAAAGATCATTGTCATTACCAGCCTTTTTCCCAAACTGGCATTTTGTTTTAATTGGATGGGCTTTTGGCCTCTTCCTTTCCTATCTCCTGGGTCACAGTTACCCTTGGGTCACACTTGCAAGGGAAGTTGTGCCAGAAAGCCTAATTTCTTGTGGGACCAGGTTGGGTCTTTTCCATCTTCCCTCTCTGGTTTATCAATGTCTACCAAGTGTGTCTTAACTTTCACAGTACTTGTTTAGGGTTCTCTTTCTGAGCATACAACTCCAAAGAGGTACTTTAGCTTTCTTAAACATGTAATGGTTACCTTTGAAATGTTTTACTTCTGCACCTTGGCAGTACTCTTTTTAGCTTCAATTTGTGTTTAGGTGTCCTGATTCACAGATGTATATTTGTCTGTGTGTGTGTGTGTGTGTGTGTGTGTGCGCGTGTGTGTGTATTTGTGTATGAGTATTTTAAAAATAATTTACTGGTTTATTTTTTCTTTACTGAACACATTAGTCATTACCATTATTAAATTAAATAAGTAGGAGGCCATTAGCTTGTGACTGTCTCCATACTTTGAGTTTCTATGTAAAAAACCGTGACCTCACTTAGTGGATAAACAAACTAAGACCTAACTTAGAAGTGTATTTTTCTAACAAATAGCTGATTTTTAGCAAATCACCAGCAGGCAACTATTAGACCATGTTCAAATAAAACAAAAGCCTCCTCTCTCCATGCCCAAATAAGGAAGCCACCTAGACATAGCCAATCATCTAGGGGATTTCTCTATTTAGCTTTTGTGTTTCTCTATTTAGAGTGTTTGAATAAACTCTGTGAAATTTGTAGAAAGTTTTTCTTTTTACATTACTTAAATGTCTGAGTTCATTATAAACCATTTTAATACTTTTTCTCCCTCCTGCCATAAAAATATAGTAAGTAATTTGCTTTAAAAAAAAACTATGAACAGTTGTTCTGGTTTCCTCTCATTCAACTAATGTGCACCTCTGTGACAACAGTTTGTGAATCAGTAAGACAGTAGTTTGAAGTCTGAAATTGAAATGATCTGCTTAAAAGTGATGAACTATGGAATCTGCTTTCTCTATTACTCTCCTCTCTGTATCCTTACATATGTACAACCAAAAACACTGATTTAAAAACTATTAAATAGTGATAGACTATCTGCTCTATTACATTAAATGAATGCAACCTTTAACATCATATTCAGAAAAATACTTGTCTCACTCTCCAATAATTTAGAGTACTGGACTAGATAACTATTCTAAGATGTGTCTTACAGAAATAATGAATTGCTTAAAGAGAGGTTCCCAAACCCTGTTGTTAGAACCTGCATATACATGCAAAACACTAATTGTCAGTTCTCCAGGCAGTCCTTTGCCATTCCTCAGCTTTAAGCAGATGAGAGTTCAGCAGGAAGGTGCATGATGCACCAAATTCACCATCTCTTAGTGGATATTGTTTTCTCTTTATTGAAGGTTGTACTGAGCCAGGCTTTATCCTTGGCAAGCCAGCAACATGAACACTTTTCTTGTGGTGTTCTATAGGCTTTTTCTGAATTACCATCTTCTCTCTGGCTTGATCATGTAAATAAGGAATCTACTTGGAAAATGTATCTCATGAAAATCTTTTCTTTTAGGTTAGTCAAACAAAGGAGCAGTACATACCGTAAACACTGTTAACCACTTTCCTTTTTAAAAAGCTGAACATATTTTGCATAAAGTACTGCAGCCTATGAGTTTAGGGGGGTTTCCATATCTACCTTGTAGACAACTCTCCTTGCATGCATTAATACTTGCCAAATATGATTATGGCTTCACCTCTATTTGCAAATGTTCTCTTCACCATCCCACCTCTTCACCTGAGGTGGAATCAACTCGTGGTGAAAGACAAGAATATCAAACACCGAGCATGGACAGTCACCATCTGGATAGTTATCAGGGATGTAAACTGTAAACCTAAGTACTCTATCTTGATGAAGTGCATACCATATGAATATTAATCAGAACCACATTAATGCAGAGTGATAAGATACATGTCTGGGTGTCTGCTTCACAACCATGGCAAATTCTGCAAGAAGGAAATATTCCAGATAGAACAGTCCCTAGGAAGCATGTGTGCCATTTGTTGACTGTGCTGCTGAGGCAGAGGCAGGATGTGTAGGCTTATTTATGGGCAAAGCATTTTTTGGTACTAGAAGGCAGCTATTTCTTTGAAGAGGGTTGAGGAGAACTGGTTTTCACATTCCTTGGTAACGTCATCTTTTTATCATCAGATTGTTTGTGTGCAGAGCTTGTAGACATGCTACAGAAAGGGTTCAAAACATGTACTCCAAAGAAAAAAATTTAGTGATCTGTGTCATCAAGCTCTTCGGCCCTCAGCATTCACTTTACCTCCCAGCCCACAAGGTAGTGCAACTTACCCTGGTACCTTAAATGCAGATCTCCAACAGTGTCTCCTTCCTGGCCCCTGCTCTGCCCTGTTCTCAGCCTGGGTGGTGTGTGTGTTTTCTAGGCACAATATTGATAATAGATTAAGAGACAGTCTCATTTGCCACGGTGCCAGGTTTGTTTTGCTTCTATAATGAGCTCTTGGGGACGTACAGTAGAAGGGCAATCAGGGTAGCCATGGCTTTTTACTGCCTTGCTCAGTTGCCATCTGCTCAGGCTGGCTGAATGAATCTTGTACATTGCTCCCAATCACATATCTCTTCTTTCTCTGGCTAAATAATTCTGCATGTTTTGTGGTTAGAAATTTCTGAAAAAGTTTTTAGTTTCAGTTAAATGCAGACACATTTTCATTTTCATTTTTATGAACATTCAAAGGACTGATCTTTATTGCTCTCTGGTTTTCCACACAGCCAAAGCTAAATCTAAAGCCTCAGATAATTAAGCCATGCACTCTGACTGTTGTAATACTCTTAGAGACTGGTCTTCTAAAGTGATCTTTTTCTAAAAGTAGCAGTGGCTTGGCCTTGGGCAAGATATGCTGCTAAAGCACCTGAGTAATGGGTCCTCTCTAAGATTACAAATATCTCCTCTTTTGAAACTGTCTTTTCATCCCCATAAAACACCTCCATTTTCCAGGAGTTCATTGTTTCTCTGGGAGGCTGAAGGTATTTTTGCAATACATTGTCTTAAAATATTGACTTTGTCTAAGTTTACATTCAGGCTTGGTACATCATAGTGTTTCTATATCATAACATCTGCTACCAAGTACCTTTCCTTCTTCAGGAAAATTTTCTCTTTTAAAAGTTCAGAACCTGAAAAAATGACCTTTAAAATAACTTTTTGTGATATGTTTGCTTCCTCCTCTTTTTGAACCTTCTACCAAACAATTTCTATCTACCTAGGGGTATTTGTAAACATTGCAAGGTCTCTCCTTAAACTGAGTCTCAGCATTGCCCACTGTTTCTCATTATTGTTATTCTTAAAGTTTAAAGTGATTATTGACATTATTCATCTATGTGCTCTATTTCTTTAACAAAGTCTTGGCTATCATTTAAAAATCAATAAGCTCAGTTTATTGGGGTTTTGTATAGTCCATAATGCAGTCATGACTTGCAACAATATTTTTAGTTATTTTGAGTGTGATTTCAATGGGTAGCCAGTATAAAATTCTCTATAATCTTTGAAGACAAGCAAGAAAATGTAAGTTTATTTTTTCTAAATTGATTTGAATTTGGTCCTAAAACCCTGTTTGCTAAGATGGTGGAAAGAATCAAATCCCAATTTCATTTTTGGAAATGCTTTCTCACAACCTAGGTTTTAAAACAATATGGGAGTTGGAAGAAGCTAGCAGAGGGTTTATAAAACAAATGAGAGACTTCTTCTTGGTCCTTGGTGTTATTTGTTGGTATCTTGCCTCTTCTGTTGCATGATGCTACTGTTGAGGCTGGTCCTTTGCCACCACCTGGGTACTGATCCCTGGGTAGGATCACAGACACTCCTTTAAGTAGTCCTCTCCATTGCCTGAAGATTGGTTGTGGAGAACTTCATTGGTTCTCAAATTTAAGTGATTAGTTACCAGCTACAACCAATATATGATGTCTATAGTTGGTGACTAAATATAAAAAAAGCAGAAGTCTCCATTATCCATGGAAAGCTGCAAGTTTCCCAAATTTACTCTTCCTTTAAGGGCTAAAACTCCTTTTCCTTCTCAGCTCTAAGAATCAGGATCTTTCTCCATTCTCTGCATAGTAGAGGACTGTAGTCTCAAACAATAGGGCAGATGTTTCTTTTGGGAGACTGGCAACTTCTGTTTCTAGGTATGCAATCCAAAAGCCAATAATAGTCTCTGAAGGAGAAAACCTTGGTTTTTTAGGATATAGGAGGGGAACATATCTCTTACTCTTTTGTATCTTTTTCAATGACAGGAAATAAATAATAATTCAATAAGTTTTTCCACCAAGCATGAATCCGTTGCATTTGTTTCCATGAAGACAGTAACAGGCCATACAAAAACAATGCTGAGCCATGAGGCAGAGGCAGCCTACTCGTTTGAAAAACAGCAAAGAGGCCTGTGTGACTGGAATGGGCCGACTGAAAAAGAGAGTGATAGACACACACAGTCAGAGGGTAGAAAGGGCTGGATTCGATAGAGCCTTGCAGGCCATCGTAAGGACGTTGGATTTTTATTCCGAGGAAATGGTAAGACATCATATGGTTTGGGTAAAGGAGAGACATGATTTAAGTTTTAATGGCATCACTTGGTTGCTCTGCTGAGAATAGAACGTTGGAGGTGGAAAGAAGGACAGAGGCATGTGATCAATTGGTAGGTTGTTGAAATGACCCAAATAATTGAAGATGGTGGCTTGCACCTGGGATGTATCTGAACAGATTGTGAAAGTGATAAAATCCTGGATCTATCTTGAAAGTACAGCCAAGAGAAACCTGGAGATTTAATGATCAAATTCAGGTGAATGAGTTCATATTCTCTTTCCGTTGTGTTTTGCATTCTTAATCAGCACTTCCATTGCATTTCTCAATGAAAGCGTAAGAAGGAAATGAATGATTGAGCTGGGGTTGTGAATGAGCTATTAAAAATGCCTGTGTTGAAGAGTTACAGGATATTTAAATTGGTAATGGCTTTACTCAGGAAGAATAGAAAGTTAAGTCTTTCACTAAATTCTTGGTTTACTGTACCAATTAGATATCACTGTGAGTTTTACAACATTTCAACACAAGTACTAGTGGTGAATAAATACTTGTGGAGCTGCAGCACAGCATGAATTCTTCCTAACACCTGTTGGGTTATAGACTTCGATATCCATAAAAGAACTCCAACTAGCCCAGTCATTACTCTTGAGAATGAGAAAATGCCTACTCCCCTTAAAATAATAATAAAGAACAGTGGGATACAAATTCCCATTAAGAAGATCACATGCAGGACTTTACTAATTTGCAGAAGAGAAAACATGCTTCAGTGAAATTTGTCAGAGCAATGCCACATGGGGCTCTATCATGAGAAATTAATAGACAATCAAAGAGAACAAGAAGGCTCTCATTTTTTTGTATATTCAGACTTAGGCACTCATTTATTTTTGTGGTTTTCTCTTAATAGTCCAGTAGCTTCTGCCATGCAGCAATTTCATTAAAACCTTGATCATACCAGTAATATAAACTCAAGCTTTCTGAAAAGGCTTTGTTGCTCTAAGAGTCGGTAATTAGCCAAATGGCTTTTAGAGTTTTGCTTGGATTCATTGCAGTATAAGTAAAAATTAATTACCCCCACAGTTTCTACAATGCCATAATATAAGGGTGTCAAAACTTGTCTTTCTAAATGGCATTTCTTAGTATCACACTGGATATGGGGTTGGCTATAAATGTGATTTGTAGAAACCATTAATGAAGTACTAGACCTAATTGACTTCTTTTAGGTTTATGACAACATAAAAAAATCTCTGCACTAGTGATGATAATTCTTTCGAAGTTCTCCAGTTGGAAATCCATGGCTGTATATTTTTCCAGTGAGACAAAACTTAACATTTTTAGAATTTGAAATGCTATAGCTAAGGAACAATATGGCATACATGACTATTTTGATTGTTATCATTATTACCATCATTATGTTTAATTTCTATGCCTGCTTAGCTCCTGCTATATTTGTATCACTGTATTAAGCCTTGTAGAAACTGTGCACCAGGAATGAAACAGCAAATGGTTGATGCGTACTGTTGAATGAGGGAGTGTATTTTGTTTAACCGCTGACAAAGCTGATTTATGACAGTAGCTTTAGTATGGGAAGGCCTGTGTTTTCCTCATAAATATGACAGATCTAAGACTCTAAGCAAGATTGATTATTCTAACTCTGAAGCTTTGCTTTGGTTATTAATTCTGTAATATATGAAAATAGATGAAATATTTATAAATGAAGATTATTTTGAATATTAAACTAGGACCAAAATGAGATAATGTGTAACAATTCTCTGTGTTTTGATCATTCTTTTTTAAAACACTACTAATTAGCCAGACTTGGTAATGTGTATCTGTAGTCCCAGTTATTCAGGAGGCTGAGTTGAGAGGGTCGCTTGAGCCCAGGAGTTCAAGGCTGTAGTGCTCTGTGATTGCACCTGTAAATGGCCACTGCACTCAGCCTGGGCAACATAAGATCCTTTCTCTACAAAACAACAACAACAAAAAACTCTTCCAATCAAGGCAGATCAGTTATCTCTTGGTAGAAATGAAATGGCAAGTCATATTTCAAAAAAAAAAAATCACTGTGAATGTAGTAGCAAAATATGGTAATGGATTAAATGGCAACATAAACATAGCAAAGTGGGGAGATATTTCCCTGTTTTGTCTGGGCTTCATTTCTTTCCCACTTTTCCCATCACTTATATTTTTTGTCAAACTGTCAATAATAAAATTCTACCTCTCTATGGCTACAGGGAAGTGCAGGTATTCTGGGCTTGGCCAATCTCTGTGGCAAACACTAATTGCCCAAGGGCTAGGCTTGTGACCTAAGCAGGTGTATTTGTTTTTTACTGCTGCTGGAACAAATTACAAAAATTTAGCAGCTTTTATTTAATACAAATTTAACAACTCAAAATTATTAACTTGCAATTCTTTAGGTGAGAAATTCAACATTGGTCTCACTGGGCTAAAATAAAGGTGTTCTGTTATGTAAGCTAGGGGGAGATCCATTTCCTTGCTAATTCCATTGTTAGCAGAATTCTGTTTCATCCATTTGTAGCATTGAACTTCTGTTCCCTTGCTTGCTGTCAGTTGAGAGTTGCCTTTAGCTCTGGAGGCATTTTTCCTTGTGCTTGCACACAGCCCTCTATATCTCAGAATGAGCAGAGACATCATCTTTTCATGCTGTCATCTCTCTGATCCACTTATCTGCTTTCCGCTTCTACTTTTAAGAGCTCATGTGATTTATATTAAGCTCACCCAGATAATTCAGATTAATCTCCCCATATCACAGTCCTTACTCTTAGTCATGTCTGCAAAGTACCCTTTATCCTGTAAAGTAACATATTCACAGGTTCTAGTGATGTGTATATTTTGGGGGGAGGCATTATTCTGTCTACCACAGTAAGGAAATGAGCACCATTTCCAAGAGTTGATGTACACCTGCTGGCTTTTAAATCTCCTCCTGGTGGGCTTGCTGAGCTCACCACTGTAAGCTTGGAGCTGCTGATGACAATTGTCCCAAGCTTCGTGGAGGAAGCTCTTCTACATAGAGAATGAAGCCAACATCAAGCAAAGTGATGGAAGGGGAGAGAGAGAGAGAGAGAAAGAGATACAGAAATAGAGAGAGAAATAGAAAGAAAAAGAGATAGAGATAGAAAGAGAAAGAGAAAGAGAAAGAAAGAAAAAGAGAGAGAGAAAGAAAAAGAGAAAAAGAGAAATTGAGAATTGAGAGGAGAGAGGCCCTAGCAGTTTTTGAACAATGAAATCCAAACTTGCCTAAAACTAGCTCTACCCTGGATTTCTAAGTATACAAAACAAACAAACAAAAACCCCTTCATTATTTGGATAATTGGACTTGTGTTTTTATTTCTTATAAACAAATTATAAATTGGTAGGTGTGACCATTTGCAGACTCTAAAATATAGAACTGGCTGAGTTGAGCTGGGGTTATGGACAGTAAAGATCTTGATGTCCCTGGTTGAGAAGCTTCTTTACTTCTTTTGTATTAACAAAGTAAGTAGCAGATCAAACAGTCACGTCTCATACTTTGGAAATTAGACTTACAGAGACCAGAGCTTTGAAGTATGTGTTATAAAAATCTTGAGATGCTAGTATGTTTCAGCAAATATTTGAAGGTTTTGGTAAGTTATGGTAAGATATAGACAAGCTTTAGTGCAATTGAACCATTTGAAAAAAGGAAGAAGCATTTAACTTTATAATGAGAAGCCCTATCTGCCTATGGCCAGTGATTTCAAACTACCGAGGGTCAGATTACCACAAGCCTAAAAAAATTCACAAAATTCTAATTCTCTCTTGCACTCAGAAGCTGGTGCAAACAAATAGAGGAAGATAAAAATCACAGTAGGAAATAAGAATGACATTCAGAAAGAGCCAAACAAATGAAAGAATCCTCTATGTAGACTTCTGCTCACACCTTCTGTGTATTCATTGCATGACTGAGTTTATAAGCCCCCTTGTGATAAAGCACCATTGCTAGGATGCAATTTGAAGCAACGGAGAAGACTGACTCTACCTCAACTCAGGAGATTTTGTGGAAGGGTAAGATGTAGATAGTTAGCCTGAAGCCTAGGATTATGGGAAGAAGCTCATAACTTCTTGCTAAGGTCAGGATCCTCTAAGATTTATGGCTTTAATTATTAGCTAACACCATCTCCAGAAATTAATAGACTGATGGACTGACATGCTTTTAATAGAGTCATAATATGGAGAAATTCTAAATTGGGAAAATAAGAGCCTATGAGAGTTCAACACCTAAGGTAATTGCTAGGGCCCCACTGCCATGGCAGTGACACAGAACAGAGCAACTCCAAACCCATTACCTCCCAGCTGACTGCTGATGGAAATTTAGAGGAAACAAGAAATAACCCAAAGCTGTTGTAAGCCATGGAGATTTTTCAAGTTATTTGTTACCTTAGAATAACCTACCACATCTTAACATCCTATTTTACAATTTCCCTTTATTCTTGATTTCCAGATATCCTTTAACCACAGGTTGATGCTCTTGGAAGAGAAGTATCTGTTCTTCATTATTCATGGTGGGGAACTTTTATTGACACTTCTATATTTCCATGTGGAGAAACTGTCATTAGAGTAAAAATATGCCTGGATTATCTTTGTTTCCTTAATGATTCTTCCTCTCTGAGCAGAAGAATAAATTTATTACAATGAGATTAGTTGAGGAAATTGGACATGCATGGCTCATCCTCTTCCATACTTCTCTCTGTGAGATGTTTTTGATCTTGGAGAACATCTGTTTTTTGCTCTTGGCCAGGTAGTAAGCTGAAAAACAAGCCTCATACCTGGCAAAGAAGGCCTACTATTGTCTGCCCCTCCCTGGGACTCTGTGGGTAATTCTGCAAGCCCTTTTGACTCAGAGCTAAAGGTACATTCTCTAATTTGCTTTTAACTGGCAATGTTTATTTTTGATATCTGTCTGAATCCTATGTCTATCTCTCAACTGAGTCCAAACTCAGGAGGGGGAAAATTATATATGTAATGCTTGTAGTTCAGTTGGATGCAATATTGGATGAAAGTTTGTGTTGCCACCTTTAGTTGCTGTTTCTTTTTGTGAGTGATAGTTTATTTTAATGGACAATAATATTCTATGTTTATAGGAAAGATGTACATGGATGCTTGGCAGCTTAAGGTGGAATGTAGTGAGAAAACATTGGGTTTTGTATGTCCAGCATTTCTTTTTGGGAGAACCTGACCAAACCCATTCAATAAGTAAAATGGAATTGTCCATTACTGTTGTATGTCCTCCCCCTCAACCACGCCTGGATCCTAGGATTGGCCAATCATAAAATCCTATACCTTTGGCAATAGTGAGTAGTCAAAAATGTGGGCACTGACCAAAGCAGACCAATAATAATTATGAAAAAAACACTCTATTTCTTTTTGTTGAGTCTTTAATATGAGTAATGAAAATGAAGAATAGCTAATGACCTTGCCCATTACCTGCAAAAATGAAATCTGTCCATATTCAGAGCTAATAATCCCAACATAGGAAAGTAGAGCTCAAATATGGACAAAGAGAGGGGCTCCCTTAAGACATCTTTTGAGTTCTAGTTCCAGGCTTGTCTGAGGCCCTTTCCACTTCTGGATGTCTCAATTAAACAGTAACATTCAGTTTTTATTTAGACAGTTTAAGTGTTTGTCACTTGTCACTGAATGAGTTTTGATTAATACAGAAGGTACCCTGTGATTGTAAGAATGTTTAGGAACATTTTGCTATTTTCTGTTTATAACTTGTATGGGGGAAGAAGTATAGTGATAAAGAGAAAAAAAATCACCTTAAACTAATTTTAAGTTATTTAGATCAAGAAAAACCACAGGCAATAAGAAAAGTGGTACAGAAAAAAAGATTTCTTTCATACCTGGTAAAGATGGTAGGGAAACTTATCCAGATTGCCAAGAAGAATTGGCACTGGAAAAATCTATGGGTAAAAAAAGAGTATAAAAAGAGACACAAAAGAGGGTTAAACTCAGAAAATACATTGTACATTGACTGGAAAGAAAAATGCGAAAATATGAATCA
The DNA here is from genome assembly GCA_963575035.1 of Avahi laniger. Taxonomy (NCBI): domain Eukaryota; kingdom Metazoa; phylum Chordata; class Mammalia; order Primates; family Indriidae; genus Avahi; species Avahi laniger. The sequence goes on along the minus strand of CAUYSK010001198.1, from coordinate 16,886 downwards.
GAAGTTCGGGTAAATCTCAATGGTGAGAAGAGGTTGGTTAACAGAGGAACGTTAAAGAAAAAGAAAGTGCCTGAGCTTGGTGCTCACATCTATAATCCCAGTGCTTTGTGAGACTGAGGTGGGAGGATCACTTGGGGCCAGGAGTTTGAGACTTGTCACTACAAAAAATAAAAAAACCAAAAATATTAGCCAATTGTGGTGGTGTGCTTATAGTCCCAGCTGCTCAGAAGGCTGACGCAGGAGGATCAATTAAGCCCAGGAGTTTGAGGCTGCAGTGAGCTAGGACCATGTCACTGCTGCACTCCAGCCTAGGCAACACACAAAGACCCTGGAAGAAAAAAAAAAAATGGAAGAAAGAAAGAAAAGAAAAAGCAAGCAAAAGCGAGTGGTAAATAGAATTATGAGCATATTTTATTCCTGATATTACTTTAAGATTACTTTAAGATATAAGAAAATCCTCTTTAAAATATTTTATAGGCTTAAAATTTTTTTTAGTAATCTAATCATTGCATATTTGGAGTAAAGATGTTAAGTAGTTGCTGCTGGAGTACAACTGCAAAGATTTTACTACTGGAACCAGTTCCTTCTCATGTTGGACATGAAATATTGAATTTGTTGTATACTTGCAAGGATTGAAGGATTTGCTGAAAAGAGGTAGGCAGATTTCTTTCATTTTCTTCTTTTGATCAAGAATCAAAGATTATTCTTCTGAGATTTTTTTCTAGCATAGCTTTACTATTCTAATAGCAAAACTCTACCTTATAGAATCTTTATTACATATCATTTGGGCATAATTTCTTTATTTTCTTTATATTATAATAGAATTTTGTTCCCTTTCAGTTTATTCTAGCATCTCATATCAATTGAAGAGGCTGAGAAATTCATGTCATTGATCTAGCCATCAAAGTAAGCTGTTCAATATAATATCAAGTTGGCTTTTATTGTGCACTAAAGCATATGATGACACCTGTGTAAATCATCACAACATATTCTTTGATCAGTGAAAGACAACTGTCATTCTATTAAATGGATTCATTCATTTTCCACTTAATAATCTTAAAAATATGCTAGTATCAGATGTTAAATTAAGAGAGTACACTAACCCACTTCCCCTGAGTGAAGTGTGGTACAGACATAGTTAAAGCTTGATCTGGTGTCTTGATCATAGTATATCCAGACTATAATCCAAATCCAAGCAAAATTGTATCATACATGTTAAGAAAATGTGTAGTAAATCTTAAAACCTGATGCTTTGACTTAAGACTAAATCTGAGTTTAAAATGTGACTTTCCCAATTACTGGTTGTATAATCTTAGAGAAATTACTTTGAAACACAGCTTTTTCATAAAATATAGTTAAATACTTATTTTCATATGATTGTCTTAGAATTTAATGACCTAATAGAGGTCAGGCATTTTATACAGTTTCTGGTACTTTGAAAATGTCAGTAGCAATGATGATGATGATGATGACAAGGAAAGTTTTACAGAGGATCCAGGAAAGGAGCTTGTTGGTTAGTTTGCAACAAACTCATACTATAGCTGTGAAAACTGCTTCATGTTTATGTTTTCCCTTATTTATTTATCTATGGATAACACAAAATTATTCTGTTCTAGTTTTCTCCTAAGAAAGCTGTCTTATTATCTAACCCAGCACTTTCCCTTCAAGTCAATGATTTGAAAAATATATTTTCTGGATATAAATTAAAATAAACATAACAGCATTTCCATTGTTTCCAAGCTGGAAGTCAAATAGGGTCTAATACGACCACAACTCTTGGAACTGTAGTCTCTTCAAATCCCTCTTGGTGGCTCAAAGACTCAAGGGCAGGAGCTCCCTGCAGTTCCAAAGCCATCTCATGTCCCTCCATGGCCTCACACCTTTCATATTGCAAAAGTGTGCGTTCTTGACTCCTGATTCTGCCATGAGAACCATGTAGAACTAAAGTCAGTGCTGCCACTTGCTCTCAACTTCCCTTTGAGATGTGTTATTTGCCCTTTCAGGCCTAAGATCTGAAATCACAATTCACTGCTCCCTTGGGCTCTCAGTTTCATAGAGACTCTCTTGGGTTTTTTGTCTGTCTTTCTTCCTGACTGCAGTACTTGATTCATGCTAGAGTGCTTATTGCATGTGTATCGAATTAACTCAACTTTTATTTCACTTAGCGTTCATTGTAACCTTCACTCTAAATGATTTCGGACTTTTCTGAAGGGAGATAGGCCTATTTTGAGTAAAATTGCTCTTTAACATTTTCAAAGATCCTTCTTTTCTTGTAATTCCAAGTGTCCTCACTTATCAAGCTAGCAACATGGATATTTCCACCAGAGTGAATTCTTTCCTTCCTGTGGTATATTAAATTATCGATCAAGAAATGTTCACTTTATGGAAGACATATACTTTTCTGCTGCATCAATAGTGGGCTTGATCATGTGATTTGCTTTGGTCAATGGTATATTAGAGAATGCAATTCGCATGGAGGTTTAAAAGGACTTTTTTAGTTGGGGTTGCTCTCTTAAATTCCAGATCTTGACCATGACCGTGACTCAGGTAACCGCTGGTCAATGAAGATGATGGACACATGTCCAGAAACAGATATGGACCCAGTTCATAGCTTGGAGACAGCCCTCTAAATCTAGTTTAGAATTGCCAAACCCCACTGCTCTATAAACCTGTGTGTAAGAAATAAATGTGTAGTTGTTCTGTTTCACTCTGTTTTGGAGGAAATTCATTATGTAGCATTATTATAGCAATAATTAACTGGTCTATTTAATCTATGAAATTGGGAGGGATTTTGGAATTCTTGGCTAATATGGGGAATTGTTGAGAGAATGAAAAGTTTTAGTAATATTTTAAATTATTAAATTGTTCAGATTCTTATGCAGATAAATACATGGGCCTACCATATCACCCTTCGAAATATGACTTGACAATGTCTGAATTTGTATGACACTTATTTTAGGTTCATACTTTGGATTTTCTGGTGTGATAATGAACTATACATTTACTACCTTACTTCTAATGAGTCAGCAATTAAGAGAAGAATTGTCTTCCTGATATAATAGCCACATGAACTTACTGTGAGCCACTTATTACACACAATTGCCTTTTTTTTTAAAAAAAAAACTATTTTCTTAATTTACATTAGAACACCTTAAATTACATATTTAGGTGAGCTTGTCATTACTATTATCATTGCATATACAACTTTCCATTTTGCTAACGCTTACAATGGACGGTTAGCTACAAGTAACTAACAGCTCTTCTGTCTTCAGATTTGGAACTTTCTCCTTTCATATGGTCTACACAGTACCACTTAGATTTTTACAGATCTAAGGATATATTTTTTTAAAGGGACAACTAGGAATGTCTATAGTTCTTTTGAGTTGTACATACTGGAGAAATTCTTCCAGTTATGTTGAGGACTACCATTTCCAGTGTGCTGGCTAACACTTGTTACTTAGACCAATTTTGGAGTGAGATCATTGTGGTAATGAGGGAGTGGTAAATCTTCCTTTCTTATTTGAAATCTTCTCCCTTTGGGCATACAGGGACTATCACAATAGGATGTGCAAGAGTGTTAGACATTTTTTAAAGTCTCCATTGAAGACGTGCGACAATTTGAAAGAGAAATACAACATGACATCAAACAGTTAAAGTCATAAAAGCGATGGTCCAGCTGGGGGCAGTGGCTCAACTCTTGTAATCTCAGTGCTTTGGCAGGCTGAGGCAGGAGGATCACTTGAGGCCAGGAGTTTGAGGTTACAGTGAGCTATAATTGTGCCACTGCACTCCAGCTTGGGTGACAGAGAAAGACCCTATTTCTATGAAAAACAAAAAAAAAACAAAAAATGGAAAACAACAACAACAAAAACCCAAACAACAACAACAAAACATGATTCTTTTTCCAGCATTTCAAAAAGAAAACACAAGATATATTTTCTCTTGAGTGGTCTCCAATTTCTTCTTTCTCTTCCCTGCCATTTAGTTTTTTGCATGACTCCAAATCTCCACCCACTTCCTGAGAAGACAGTACTCTTACCCACAGGGAGAGGATTAGTTCCCTCCCAATATCTGCCTGTTTCCCTATGCTTCTTCTCAAATTTAAGTCACTCAATCTAAAATGGTGCTATTGTACTTCCACTCAGTTAGTGAGATGATGCCTATTAATCCAAGACCTGAGAAATGACAAACTGAGAAATCAACTAATAGAGATGAAAAAACAGTAGTTGAGAGAGAGAGTCAGTTATTCTTCCACTCTGTGGGGTAGGGAAGTGGGGATGGGAAGGAAACATTGAAAATTGAGTTGGTGTAAAGGGTACTGATTTGGAGTGTAAACTGTAGGAACAAAATGGGAAGAATGTTCATAGACATCAAACTTTTCGACACTGTGAGAGAAACTCTAGCTGCTAAAGGTCAGTAAAGTTGAGCATACTGTGTTTTATTTATTTTATTATTTGACCCAACATTTATTCAACCAATATTTATAGAACACTTCCCCATAGGCAGGCACTGTGCTATGTACTTGGGCTATAAAAGTCAGCATGACAGCATGACAGTCCCTTGAGGGACTTAGATCTTAAGGTACATTTTTGTCCAAACATGAGAAGACTATCATTTTGTACCTGAATGATCATCTTGAAGCCCAAATATAAATTTACTCCTATGTTTACTTCATTTTTTTAGAACCCAGGCATTATTAACTCCACCATTTTAAAATTTTAAAACATTCTCTTTTTTATGGTAAAGGACCATTGTTTCCAAATGATGGAGGTGTCATAATATATTCTCCAAAAAAGGATAGAAGGTTACATCTCAGATTACTAATCTGCCACTAATTTTGCCTTGAAATCTTGGGTAAATTTCTCTCTGAATCTATTTTATCATGTCTAAAATGCTGAAAGTAACTCTGAGTCACATTGCATTGGAAGTGAGAAGAAAGATTCCTAAATGATTATAAAGTGATTTGCACATAGAGAATCGTGTGTCTGCCAGGGGTGAAAATATTGTCCCATTAATCCTTTTTGTGACAAAGAAAATGTTGCTACTTAGGGAAATGATGTGTGAGGGGAAAGGGAGCAGAAAAGAATACAATGGAAACAACAGAAAAGAACAGACGTAGAAAAATAAATGAACCTCTTTGTCTAAAGGAAGTCAGATTCCTTCTACAAAGGTCAACTATGTTGACTCTATCTCATTTTAAATAAAGTGTGAAGAAAAATACCTTGCATGGACACATGAATTTTTAATTTATGTCAGTGTTACTGATGTTTTTGGTACAAGAACTTAATGTTTTATTTAAGCAATTTTTAAGCATTTAACTAAAATGGCTCTTTCATGCTAATTTATATGCATTCAAATCAGAATTTTTTTAGGTAAAGGCAGTTCTCTTATATTTCATTCTTTGGAAAGGAAACTTCTGTCTAATGCCTCATTTAAGATTCAGTGGAATCTTTCTTGCTTCAGTAATTTTCCTATTAAATTACAACTGTTAGTTCTAATTTCTCACCCTAAAGGAAACCAATAAAATCACCCAAACTAATGAAGTTGTTTCCAACAGCAAGCTTCTTGTTATAGGGGTACTTCTAATTACTGTTAAAATGAACTGGAACGGAATGTCTCCAGAATGGGATGTCCCAGAGCTATAAACCAAAACCATGAACAGCTGTGCAACTCCTAATCTATTCACTTCACCTTCGCAATCACAGCACAACATCAACTACAACTAATTTTTAAATGTTGGTAGACAAGAACGAGAATGGATCTGGAAACAAAACAGGAAAAACTAATAAGAATTTTCTCATGTTATTATAACAAGGGTTGATAAATTCAAATAACTGTAAAAACTAAACACACATTAGACAGAAAGTTGTGAAGCCTTGAAGAAGTTATTATAGAGGAAGTTAAAAGATCATAGTAGATTTGGAAAGACTATATAAAGGCAATCTTAAAATTCAACGTCTGCTTTTTCTCAAGTGAGAGGAAAAGGAAAATGGCAGTGTGAATAATAATACTACTAATAATGAGCAATAATATTATTTTTATATTTATAGTTTATAAATTACATAAATATATGAGTGCATATAAAAACATTAGATTGGTAGAAAGAAGACAGTGATGGCTTCTAGCTCTGGCTCTTGCCTGAGAAAGATTGTGTATCTGATTTAGCTCACTTAACCTTGCTGGGTGTGTTTCCTAAATTATAAAATAGAGATAGTAAAGTGGAATACATGATCTGCAAGGTTTCTTCTAGGTCTACGTGTCCCTCATGCTATTCTATCACTTAGGATACTCATATTTCATACAGGGGCCATTTGTGGAATATGTAGCATTCAAATCAGTGAGAAGGTAGATGCACAACTATTTCAGCATGAAAAGTGTATGCTTTTATTTAACAGTAAAAATGGTTAATAATACAGTGGATTTGTATTGTGTCAGCCTTGAGCACCTGGAACTATTTTCCCATAGCTCCCTTTGCTGCACAATTCCTGGCTAGCATGGGCCACTGGACATTTTGAGAGAGGTTTGGCAGGTGGAAGAGAAGCACCAGCCATAAGCCTAGTCAGCTCTTATCTATTGGCTCAACTTGTTGGACAACAACTGGACCACAGCTCCTTCAGCTCCTGCCAGACCTCCTTTTTAAACTCCTCTGATTCCTAGGCCAGGTCCATGGTTAGCAACATGATGAAGGACACCAGCTTCTCCTGAAGATCAACCCATTATGAAAATTGGAAACGTTGAGGTCATGGGACACCAGTGGAAATTTCAGTCCAACTTTGTGGATTTCAAGGCATCCTGATAGGTTCAGTTCTTGCTTCCTTTACCTCATGTTGGTCTTTTCCTTCTGACTACTTTATCTGCAGACTTCAGGCTCTACCACCAAATATAGATGCAACAGCCTCATGGACCCTGTGTAACCAGCTCCCACAATTGTATAAGATCAAATCTCTCTAACAAATCCATAGTTATACACAGATAGATACACACACAGATAGATAAAAAGATTAGATAGATAGATAGTTCTGCTGCTGCTTTAGCTAAAGACTGATTGATACAGATCTCAAAATTTATTTTCCAAGCTTCCTTGAGAAATAATTTGATATCCTTTGACATTTTTTTTTTTAACTGGATGGAATTGACAGTTCCTTCACTCTGATTGTTTTCTTTAAATTTCAGGTGAGGTCATGTGGAAGACAGAATGATCCCATTCCAAGTAGACCCATAATATAGAAATAGTACTAATTATGATCACTGAAAAAGGGGCATATAAGCATATAATATGTAATTCTTTTGGCAACTATTAGGAGTGTTACAAAAAAAAAAAAGAGGCATTACTATAAGACATAGTGAGTTCTTTGCCCTGGAGGTGTTCAGTTGGCAGCTAGTCAATGACTTCAGAGGACTAACAGTGAGGGTATGTTTCCAAATCTCCTGTGTGTTTGTGTGTATGTGTAGTGTGTACACACGCATGCATGCACATGCTGTTGGAAAAGCTCCTTTGCTGGGGAATGTCACTTTTCTTTCCCATTGTCCCGCCAGTTAAGACTTACTGCTCCAGTATGCATGGAGACCTCTTGTACTTAATCAATGAGCTATATTAAGATTCAAGTTATAGTTTCAGGGAGCATAGTTTTGGAATTTGTACATATTTATTTGATACTGAATTTACATTTAGGAAAACGAGCCTTTATTTTGCTACAGGCATTTATGATCCCTTGAAAGGCAAAACATACAAAAAGAAGGGGTGTTTACCAAGGAATCTTAAAAATATGCATTAGAAGAGCATAACAGAAAGTGATATTCCAAAATACAGGACATTAAAAAATTGAATATATTGACCATGGTACTTAGAATTTGGAATATATAATGACCAAGGTGAAACCTAGAAATTTATTTTTATTTTCAGACTCACAATTTTTCTCCATTCTGTTAATAGTCCAAATACTCCTTTTCTAAAAATGAAATTGTTAAAATCTTCACTCCCTAAATATTATCTTTGATAAACCTGTGCTCATCTCTCTTTCCATCTCCCACAAATTTCCCTGGCTTCTTTGCATCATCACTGATTGTTCTTTTCCAATTAGCTCCTCTGGTTGACCTTTAGAGACAATAAAATTGATATTGCTTCCTTGTGACATGAACACATTCTATTTTTTCTATCTTTCTTGCTGAAAATGTCTATTTTTGATTTTCTAGTCAAGGAATTTTGATTTTGTCTACTTTTGATTTTATAGTCAAGGACAGCTAAATATTAAGAGGATTTTTGTATGTGTGTATGAGGACAGAGGGGTGTTTTTAGATTTTAAAAATGTTGTGTGTTAACCTCGAATGGGATAACACCTAGAAAGCTGAAAAGGGACAGTGTTGAGGCTTATTGTCCAGAAATTTATTGAAAATGCCAAGATTATATAGATAAAATCCTGAACTTATTTCTCTGTTTAGTGTACATAATACTCTACTGAATCAATCAGTTTTTCTGCACTGCTAAGATTACTTAATTTTATGGTCAATGTTGTCATTTATCTATATGCTTTTAGTTTTATTATTTTGAAAGTAATTCATATACTCTTTGAACAGTTTTGGCATGGTTAGAATTCTTTATCCATAACACAGTTATCTGTAAGTTCAAAGTGATCTTTTTGTCTTTGATGTTTAGTTGCTGTTCTTTGAGGAATAGCATGTGTAGTTTTGAGTAGAATTTCTGGGGCCAAATGCATCAGCACAGGCTCCTGTATATCCAAAACATTCTCAACAAGATCTGCTTGGATGACAGGACTCTCAGATGAGATCTTCTTGGTCAATATCGAGGCCAGTTGAGACAGCTGTATACAACGTACTGCTTTACACCTTTTGTATTTCCCATGTCTCCTGAGTGTGAATCCCTCTGTCAAATTTCTGTGGGTGTCTATGAGCAAGAGGACCCATTGAATCATTAGGAATGTCTCAGTTTTTTATTATGGTCTATTGGTTGGGATGGTATTTCTGTGAGTGTTTGTATGTGTGTAAATATAGAACTGGCTTGTGTGTAAAAATGTTGGAAATTGGGGAGAGTTACTTGGGCTATATAAGCAATTCTATTAATAAATGCTTACATCTTTAAATTGAGATTATGATATCATTTTGCCCATTTTTTGGAAACTATTGTGTATTGTGTATCACAAAGCCAATAAGACCTTAAAACCTCCAAAAATTTTGTAAGTCAGGCTGTCTTTATTTCATATACTTCTATTATTGTTGAACCACCATTATATTGAGCTAAATTTGAACTTTTAGAGACAGCAATTAGAACTGAAAGATTTCTATCAGTAAGTAATTAATACTAAAACATTCTTTTGAGGTAATATTAAAATGTCTTTTAATAACACACACACATATATACACCCTAAAATGGAAAGAATTATATAACCATATCATATTTATTTATGCATGAATTATATGTGATGGTCTACATACATACATATTTATTCTGGTTAAAATTAAAGACATATATACACACAGAATTAAATTAGAATATGTTAATGAAAAACAAACTTTGATCTTATAAAGGGACCACTGTACGCATGCTATGGGCCTGAAGAGTTTCTACAAGGTTTAATTTGAAAGAGATCTCAGTCTATCATTTCCAGGGTAAATAGCAAAGTTGACTGTGTAGCTGAGGTAATTATACATTTATGTTTTTCAGTGTTTGTGCTGTGTATATTTACTTGTGTTAGAGCAAAAATCATGCTATGTTACTTTATTATGATGTTTGTGCTCCACTGGGGTTGTTATTTGGCATTAATTTTAGTTTGTTTTTCTCTTCATTCACCAGATTCATTGATGATACAGGAAAAACGTAGTACATTAAAACAACATATTTTTTTATCCAAATCAGAGAGTATGTTAAAATTATAAATATATTTAAGAAATGTAAGAGGAATGATGTTTCGCATAGAAGCCCTAAGGTCATCCTACAATTTGTTCTTAATATGATATGGAGTAGGGACAATTCAATTCAACATTCATTGAACACATATTGTCGTGGTAAGCACTGGAGCCAAAGAGCTAAGAAGCTAATCTTCTCTATTCTACTAAATTTTGGAATGGTCCAGGTTTACCTGGGACCCTTTCTCTTGTGCCCTAGAATGTGCATCTAGTCCTATGGATTTAAATTTCTATATGTTTATGATTTCCACATTTTATCGCCATCTAAGACTTCTTGTAATTCCAAAAGCTGTGTATACAACTGCCTACTTGAAATACACATTTGTCATATAATAAACATGATTAGCATGTTCAAAATAAAACTCTTGTTTCCCTACTCAATACCAAACTTCTTTCTTTCCTTAGTAAGTGGCACCATCATCCACTCGGGTGATAAGTCAAAACATAGGATTTATTCTCGATCCCTTCTTTTTTCTCATACTCCACCTCCAATCTCTCACTATTCTCACCTGCCGTGTCTCCCTAAGAGTCTCTATTTTTTCATTTGCATCTCTCCACATCTATCTAAGCCAGCATCCTTCCTTGCTGCATGGCTCCAGCTCACCTGTTTCCTCTCTTATGCATCCATTCTACTCTTAGTAGACGGAATATTTTAAAAATATTCCTAGGTATTTATTTTATTTGTAGCTATTGTAAATGGTATTGAGTACTTGATTTCACTCTCCACTTGACTGTTATTAGCACGTGGAAATGCTACCCGATTTGTGTAAGCCGTATCATTTTACTACTCACCTTCACATTGCATGGGAATAAAAGCCAAGTTCCTGTCTCTGTTGTGAAAGTCTTTTCATGACATAGCTCCTGCCTACTTCTTCTGCCTTGCGTTAGAACACTCTCCCTTTTGTTTCCTGTGCTTCTGCCACATGGGCTCTCTCTCATTTCTTTAAGTATGCCAAGTTCATTACCTCCATAAGAACTTAGAACTCACTGCTACTCCTCTCTAGAATTCCCATGCCCCATATTGTGCATGGCTGATTCCTTATTGTCATTCAGATTTCACCTTAAATGTCACCTCAGACAGCAGCCCTCTGTCATACAATCGAAAAGAGCCATTTCACCTGTATCCTGGAATTCTCATAAAATTACCCAGTTTGAGTTTAACCTTATTATTTATCACCATGGATATTTTCATATTTATTTGTTCATTTGTTTTTGGCTGTCTCCCTCTATTAAGGTATAAAATTCTTGAGAACAAGGCTCAAATCAATTTTGTTAAAGCCATCGCTGAATTTAGTCCTGTCTTCTTCTTTTTGCAGTTTTTTTTTTATTTGAAAAAGTTTAGGGGGTACAAGTGTTTTTTGTTACATGGATGAATTGTGTCATGCTGAAATGAGGGCTTTCATTGTACCTGTCACCAGAATAGTGTACATTGTACCTGACAGGTAGATTTTTATCCCTCACTCCCTCCTATCCTCCCCACTTCTTAGTTTTCAATTTATTCCTTAAGCGAACCAAAAGTATTGAAGGGTTTTTAGCAAAGGAAGGACATGCTATGATTTGTGTTTCAGAAGGATTATTCCTGCAGAGATTGTTGGAGGGAAGAAGGAATGAGGGGGAAATAAAATTGAGAGGCTATAACATTTCTTCATCAGTTGAGGATCTGAAGCAGAGTGGAGGTAATGGGAATAGGCACACAAGCAAACTTTGAGGCATATTTAGCAATAAAATCTGTAGAATGTAGTAATAGGTTATACGTGAGGAAAAAGCTTAAAGTAACTGCTAGTACTCTGTCTTGTGTGATTTATTGGGGCTACCAATATGCAAATAGGGGAAAAAGAAGAAAAACACATTTGCATAGGGATATAAGATACATCTTGGACATAGTGATTTAGGGTGCCCATGGAATGTTTGGAACAAATAAAGATATCTAACAAAACATAGAAAAACAAGAAAAACAGAGTTTTAGAAAACATAGTACATTTTAATCATAGGATATTTATTTGTCAGGATTTGAGTGTGGATATTTTATGCAGAGCCAATGTGTTGATATTACAAATTATGACAATTGGTGTCATGAATCGATTAGCTAGTTCAATTTTTGAAATAGTTAGGAAAGCATTAAATGAAATTAAAAAGAGCAGCATTATAAATTGTCCTGGTGAGGCTTTAATGTTGCATTTTCGTTCCATGAAATAAGGTTCTAACTGCTAGAGTGGTTATAATGAGGTCTTACTGGTGTTTTTGTTCTATTTTATTATTGCCTTCAGGCAGGCTATGAGCTTTATGAAATTTTAGCTCACCAGAGCAGATATTTAGGGAAAGAAGACATTTTCTTTTCTTATTCAGATTTAGTATATTTTGATACTTTAAACTTGATTTAAACTAACAGAACTGTACAAATTCCTTGGCATGGCTTTTTAAAAAAAGCACACTATAATCATGTTCAATATTATCTTTCGTATCTCACTCTTTTATTGTTTTTCCCCTTGCAGGACTATTTGAAAATTTCCCAATGTGGTATATTCTTATAACTCTATACTTTTCCTTGGCCTGTTTTCTCTAATTGTAAGGCCTTTCCTTGTCCTTCTCTGACAGGCAAATAATATTAATATCTTGGAGCCTTCCAGACCTAGTTGAAATGACATCTTTCCTATGAGAACTTCCTCAGCCCATCCTATTCCCTCTAATTCTAATCCTAACCTTATATAGTTTATAATAAGAAAGATGGCCCTGAAATCTGCTTTATTTATAAAGAATAATATCTCTAAATTAAACTTAAAAGCTTAAAGAAGATCTGTATTTAAATTTTTTTAAAATATAATAGTTTGAAGATTAAATTTTAAAAATCAAGGTAGTCCTGAAAAATCTTTTCTGTGCAACAAGGGTGGCCCTTGAGTGGGCTTTTAATTAACATTTGATCTCATTTTAAAATTTAGTTTGTGAAACTCCAACATTTTAAACTATGTTTTTATATTAATATATTTAATTTCTTCTATGTCGATTGTCTAAAAACTTCTTATAGCTATAATAAATTGAACTTTAAAATATGAAAAAAAAAAAAAGAAACATGGCCCTAGTTTCAAGCTCAGAGGTATCACGGGTAGTTTGCAAACAAAACAAAATAAACTTAAATTCTTTGGAAATTTAAATTTCAGGAAATTTTGTCTTCTTTCTAAATGTGAAAGCACAGAGCATGAAGTAGTTAAGGTTCATACATCACCAAGTCTTATCTGTTTTATCTGAAATCTGTCTAACTTTGACAGATCTGTCTAACTTTGATTTACATGTCTCTATCCCTATAGCAAAACATTTGTTTAAGCCACCGTTATCTATTATGTGGACTTCTGTGGTAGTCTTCAAGTGGATTCCCTGATTATCAATTGCTTACCTCCAATCTGTTCTGTGGAGTAGGGCTTGGCAAATTGAAGCCTAATGTTCAAACTTTGACTTGCTATCTGTTTTTGTATGCCCTTAGAGTAAGATTGACTTTCGCATTTTTTATGGTTGGAAAAAATTTAAAAAGATAATATCTTGTGACACACGGAAATGATATGAAAAACAAATATTGGTATCTGTGAATACAGCTGTCTATTATTTTCATTCCAGGTCTTATCCTTAACTGATAGAAATTGTGTTGTTGTATCATAGCAAGTAGACTTTTTGTGAAATTATAAAGCTCTTGTTTAGGTGTTGACCAACAGGTGGTTGAGGTTACAAATTTTGCTTTCTGTGAATCTTTAACAGAAACCACAGGGTGGGTGGTGGGGTTGGGGGTAGAGGTAGTAGTGGTGGCATTCGAATGCTGAGTAAACTGGACTCAATCTTTTAGCAGTGGGGTGAGAATTGAGAGAGTATGACCACTGGTACTGTCTGTATCAGCAGCAAACAGAAAGCCACTGTGCTCTAGGTGATGTGATAACGTTCCAGGGATATGCAGGCAGTCGCAATTCGCAATTCGTGTCTTTTATTATCACTGTGAATATAAAAATCCATGAAACTGGTGTTAACTTTAACCCCCTGAAATTAGGAGTGGACTGAGAGGGGTGGATTCAAAATAGTGATTATAAATAAATAATTTTCTTTCTTTATTTAAGTAAACTGATTTCATTTTGTTTTTAAGGAGTTAGGCATTTTGAAAAGGCTGAGTGATTTAATGCATTTAATTTTGAACTTGGGTTCAAAAAAATTAGTTTTTATTTTCAACTCCAACACTTATCAGTGTTGGCAAGCACTGGGCCCCTGTTGGCAAGCATTGGCTAAATAAGCCATTTTCTTTCAGAAAATAAACATATTGCTTAGATTCAACCTATTAGTGTTTGTTTCCACTGCAACTTTTTTTATCTTTAACTTCTTTTTATCTGAAAGTTTGTTCTGACTATGAATGTATTTAATCATGGTACATTATTTTGAAAGAGACTTTTTCAAGAGAACTGCATTGTGAATAAAACAAGTAAAAATATAAGCTTTTCCTCTTTGACAAGATCTCAACTGGCTATTTGGAGCATATATCTGATAAAATATTCTTGTACACACACCCCTCTTTTATATATGTGTCTTTAATTCAATAACTTTTCTTTGATATGTAACATCATCATCATCATTAGTCAGTATTTACTGAGTACCTGTGCTTCTCAGAACAGGGAATGAATTTGGAAGCTGGAGAGTAACTGCATAGTTTTAGAAAATGACGTTTTCCTCATGGTACCACTTAGGTCATTTTGAATAATATTCTCTTACTTTACCTTTAAAATTGCAATAACATGTTAGTTTCTTCATACTTATGAGAAATTATAATGAACATTAATAAAAATTCATTTTTAAATGGAAAATTGACACAGAGTCCTGGAGAGAGTAATTATTTTTTTTGTGGCCTATTAAGTCAAATTTCCATGCTATAGCTTTAAATAAAATTGTTAAGAAAAAATATGTTAAGGCATTATGATTGTCTTTTGAGGCCACTATGAGTTACTCTCGTTACTGAAGTGAACAAAAGAAACCTGTTTCCTGTCATTTATATACGATAATGAAAAAGATGAGAGCTGATAGAATATTTTCTGGGGTAGGGCATAGAAGTTAGAGAAATGATCTTATTGTTGCACCATTTTCTCTAGAGGATATGGCTGTAGAAGGGTACATTATGTGTTAGCCACATTGTTCTTTAGTAAAGCATGGAATGTTTGTATGCAGTATGTGGTATCTGACTGTTTTACAAAGTGTTATTAGCCTTATTTAGAGATATACAACTCTGGAGAAGAAGTGAGTCACATGTGAACAGAAAAAGAAGTGACTTTCCATATTGTGATGGGCTTACAGATCAAGGCAAGTCTCTTCTGATACTTTAGCCAAGAACTTTGAATGACTTGAATGGAATTGCTGTTGAAGACACATTAAACTTTAATAAATAATGTAAAGAAAGATGATTTACAGTTTTCAGGACTTTATTTAATATTTGAAAAAGTTAGGCAAATGTTCTTCTGTAGCCTCTTTTCTATGCTGCACATGGTATGATTCTTATTGAAAGTGATACTTAATGAATATTATCTTGGTTAAGCTTATATCACAGACTTGTCTATACTTGATATGATAAAGTATATCTATGTAAAGGTAAAATAAGATTTTTTTCTAAGGATGGAAATGAAACAAGAATGTTATCAACACTTCTACTCAACATTTTACTAGAGGATTGAGGGGGGTGCCAAAAGGCAAGGAAAAACTGTAAGGTTATAAAATTGAGAAGGAAGAAATAAAACATTATTCACAGATACTATGATTGTGTATGTAGTTAAAAATCTATAGATAAACTATTACAATTAATGAATGTAGCAATTTCCTGCATATAGGGTTAATATCTAAAAGTTAATTGCATTTCTATATACCAGTTACAACAGCTGGAAAATAAAATAATATGCTAGTGTAGAAAGGAGACAAGCAAACAAAAGCATAGGTGCTGGGAAGAAATATGTAGTAGGGTAATGGGATAGAAAAGTATAAGCTACATCTTCTTGAGGGGGTGTATACCTTATCCCTTTTTATTTTAGTGAAAATTATATTGATTATATTTTAAAACCATGTTTTCATAACAACATAGTGGAAAAATCCTGAATACCTAAAAAGGAGAAAGTGCTTCTTTCAGAGTAAGGAAGGGAATTAGAAGGAGATGGAAGGCTGGGGACATTAAAGAGTTTTTGTACTGCCTTCACTGGTTGGTTGAAGGCAGATCTTGCTAAGCATCGGAACATCCAAAGTACTAAGAAAGAACTCTTATTAAGAACCTATTTAGAAAGGGCTCTACCAGAGTCCTGGGAATAGTCACTAAATTCAAATAAAGCAAAAATCCTCCTTTTCCTTCTTTAATTGTTCTATATTCACATTTTATGCTTGTAAGATTCTAGGCATACGGTTAATGGAGCTATACAAAAAGACAAGAGGTATGCAGATAGATTGCCCTTTTCTCACTGGAAGAAAAGCAACCAGGATATACTAAGAGGCAAAAAACAGTTTTCAATATATGAGGATCCTATTCTATTTTGTGCTTAAAAATAAGATAACTTACTCTTCCTGTCTCAACTCAAATTTGAGTTTTTTTCTCTGGAGTATATGTATACTTGAAGAAAATGTGCAAATAGAATTATTTATACTGTCCTAAATATAGTAATTGAAAATAAATGGAGGTCAAATTACAATTTAGGATCTCCCCAAATCTCATGGAATTAATATTACCTACGATGAATTGATTTTGGGCAAATAAACACATTTATGGAGGAATATACTTCTTTTTTCATTTCAGCATATTATGGGGGTATCATTATTTTCTTTTTAGCCTGCCTCGAGCAGAAAAACTTGGCACTGGACAGGAAATATTGTATGATTCCAAGGGAAACTATTTAGTAATGAGCAGAGAACTCTTAATTATTTCTCAAATTTTTATCTTATGTATTTAAAAAGCATGCAATAGTACGATTTCC
>CAUYSK010001197.1:0-23539 GCA_963575035.1 Avahi laniger | reverse complement strand
GGGGACAAGTATCAGGGAATGAGATGTATAAAAAGAATCATGAAAAATGATTATATAGCTATGAAAATGTGTCAGAGGAGGAAAGGAGGGAAGAGAAAGTTTTCCAAAAGAGGTAGACATAAGCAAGGACCTGTAAATAGTTAATTATGTGAGAGAAGGTAAAAACAGCTTGATTTGCTGGATTCTAAAGTGTAAAGGAGCAGTGTCTGATTGGGCTGGAGATCCTAAAGGGGTTTTATTCCCTTGTCTAGGAGCTTGGACTTTATCCTGGAAGCAAGGGTTTTGTCAAAAAGATATTTAGCATTGCAAAGACATGTGCATAAACTGTGAATAATAACATCCAAATTTCCTATTAAAATACACATACAATGCACATCTTAATAAGTCATAGACCTGAGTTCTAGTTGTGGTACTGCCACTAACAGAGTAGTAACTTAAAGTAGTCCTTTGACTTCTTTGTTTCTCAGTTCCTTTAGCTGCTGCCAAGATGTTTTATGTTTCCAGGTATTGCAGGACATTTTAAATGGAATAACAGATGCAAAAGCAATTTCTAAATTTATAAATGTATCATATATTCACACAACATTATTAATATTAGTTCAAGTTCTTAGAAGGTAAATGTTTTATACACAAAAACATCAGTCTCCCATGCAATGCTCGTCCACATGGATAAAGTCTGTACGGCACATGGATAGAAGAATGAGAGAGAGCTGCATGGGATTTGTACTTAATCTTTGGAGATAAAGGACTTTTTTATATTTTGCTTCCTTTCTGCGACTGAGTATATGTATATTCAGCATATATTTCTATTAGATGCTGCCTTTAAATATTACATATATTTGTGTGTATATATATATATGTTTATATACCTATATTTATTTATACTTCATACACATTCTCAGGAAATGTTCACAACTTATAATGACTGATTCCTGGTTCATAATATTTTTGAGGGGGCTAAATCTTGGATGAATTTTTGAATGAAGCTACTTTCTGATTGTATGAGAGGAAAAAACACGGAAAATTGCATATGTAAAGCTTGTGCAAGATTAAAACAAATTCTTCGCTTCTTTAGATATCGTGACTTTCAACTCATCACTCTCCTCTACCCCCATTTATTTTCTGTGTGCATTTATGTTAGCTAAAGAGTTAGCAATTTCAGTTGCTCAATATTGCTTTCAACCCTCTTCTCTCACCTCTGTGGAGTGCCACCATGTTTGTATTGCAGCTTAAGGGTCTTGTCAATTGAGTCACCCCATGTAAGGCATTCCAGGCTTAAAGGAGTCATATTTGCAAGTAACGTGCATAGGTCTTGGTGCAGCATTCATTAGTTTCAACCTTCTCTCGTCTACCCTCTGTCCTCACCCCACCTATACAGACAGCCCTTAGCTTCTATTGAGCATAAGGAACATTCTTAAATGTTATGGGAAATAGCAGGGTCAGGGAAAAATACGTGCCATAAAGAATGTGCAAGGGAAGCAGCGTTGTCACTGCTGCTGTTCCAGTGCAGATCACAGCACGAGGGCCTCCGTGTGAGTCCTTCTGCACCCAGTAAAAATGAAAACAACATTGTAATAAATTAGCTGGAACTGCACTTCCCTAGGTGTTCATTCCATGACAACATGATAAATAACCCCAGACATGTACAATTTGGCTTTCTCTCTGCCAAGGTTTTCTGCCATAATATTTTCATGCCTTAAGTCATGGTCATCAACACTTGATTAATACAGGGAGGGAAAGTTAAGATAACAGGAGGGATATATTTCCTTGAACAGTACAATGTCTCAACAATATATTTCTATCAGGGTTAACTTTTTATTGATCATTATAAAGATGAACATTTTTATTTACAATTAGTAACTCTAATGTCCCAACTCTCCTCATAAAATAAATACTTTGAATAACCCTAGAGGCACATCTTAGGTTTGTTTGTTTCTGATTATTGAGGCATATTTCCTTGTCTTCTCATTTTCTCATTTTTTTTTTTTTTGATGGGGGTACTTAAATCTCTCAGCACAATTTTGTGTGCTGAATTTATTCCTCAGTACAATTTCCATGATATATACACACACACACATATATATAAACACCTGTGTATATATAAATTATGTATATAATACAATTGTGTTTTATAAATATTTATACCATATTCATTTAACCTCAATCCATCAAATAAATTCAGTTGTATCTGTATAACTTTCACAGGGAAGGAATAACTTAACATACAACTTTTCTAGTTAAACTGCTGTTGTCAGAAATAAATCTGTATTTACTCTCTTCCTCTCAGTTGTCTTTATTCTCTGATGGAAAAAGGGTAACTACAAGCATCCCTTTTCCATTAATTATTGCACCTGACAAATGAATGTTCAAGTAAATAACAATAAAACTGATTTTTACTGAATAGCAAAGCTGGATAAAGGAAGAAGAAATCATTTGTTTTCATTTTTTTGAGGGATGCCTTGCATAATTAACTTAACTCTAAGATACTGAATATAATGTAGTCACTATATATATATTTATATAATGTACCCTTCCCATCTTTTAGGCCCTATAGAACATAATGAATTTAGACCTTCATGCTTCCCTCTTCTTGGGCTGAGTCTGTGTGTTGCATGTGCACAGTTGTGCTATGTCTCTGCATATGCATTTAAAGATAGTAATAATACCATCTATTATGAATTCAATACCTGATATATACTAGGTACTGTTTTAAGGCCTTCATATATTTTTTATCTTATTTAATTTGCAAAATTCCTATATTGTTTAGATGTGATTATATCCTCTTTTTAACAATGAGGTAATAAGAACAAGTATTTGAGTTAGCTCAAATCATTTAATGAGAAAAATGAGAAAAAGGCAGGACCGGATTCAAAAGCAGTAAGTCTGTCTCAGGAGGTTCAGCTTCTCACCAATGGACCATACTTCAAAAAGAAGGAATTCAGCATCAGAGGCAGAGAAAAAAGCATAAAAATATTAAACGGCCTTTCCCTTGAAATAGGTTTTCTTTATTTCTCAAAGCTAAGTATATCTGGATTTCATGTTGTAAAAGTCTCATCTAGGAAATTCTTCTGATTAAATATACCACACTTCCATCATTTATTACTGTGCTCCCTCTGTTTAAATAAAAAGTTAAATTTAAGTTCAGCAGATCTGCATGATCATAAGATTTGCTGCAGTACATCCGAACATCATTAACATGGAATCACATTGTTACTTAATGCTGAAGTTTATCCTGTGTAAGAGATGACCTATGAAGGGAATTTTCTTTTGCCTGATCCAAGGCAAGACTTGCATTTATTTCTCTTGCAGGAAAAATCTGGGATTGTGTAACAGATTAGTCACCTCTCCTCCCATAGATATGGAAGTGTAAAATTGAGAGTGGCGAATATATAACAGGGGAATGGCCTGGAAAAAAAAAGGCAAAAACATTTGCTGTCTCTTTGAAACTTCCCCCACTCCTTCTGGGAACTGCAGCCTGGCCTGCATCAGGAAGAATGTCTTTTGTTCTTTGTGTTACAGAAGATAGCTCAGGCCTCCCAGGCCAGCACTAGCCCCTTAGGTGGTCCCAGGTGGGCAGAGGCCACAGGCTTTGTCTTTGGCAGAGATGAGATGTTAAGAATCATTTATGGCAGTAGCCTAGAACTGAGAGCCCTCACTTTAAAAGCTCTGTATTTCTGTTTATGTTCAGAGAATTTGGATTTTGAGATGATAGAGTCTGCCATTTTTCCTCTTTTGCCAGCAAAGTAATAAACTTTTCTTTCCTTCTCCTCAAATCACTTCTCGTTCTTCTGATGTGGCTTCAAGGACAAATGTCGAGCTTTCGGTAACAGCTGGAAAGAATCCATGTCTTACCTGTCTTTGTAGTTCCAGGACCTAGTTCAGTGTGTGACACATAACAGGCACTCATTAAATATGTGTTATACCAGACATGCCTAATCGATTACGTCATGTTCATCAAAATATTTTACTTCATAATTTTTATGTTTGGAATGCTCATACAGATTAAGGTCCCAGTTAGAAAGCTTTGGGTTGCAAATGACAGAAGAATTTGCTTTATCTAAAACAGAAATGTGTGGATTTATTAGAAGGACACATGGAACTCAAGATTGAATATATGAAACCGGGCTTTGCAGAGTGCTGGAAATGGACTGGAGTAGCCCCAGGAAACCCAGCTGATTCTTTTACTCACATGTTCTTTAGACACTTGTTCTCTCTCAGCATTTCTTCATTCTTCCCTTTCTTTGCTACCTAGATTTTTCTGCTACTTCCCATACATTACAGAAAACAATCACTCCAGCCTAGTTCCTATGTGAGTTCACAGTGTTAGTGCCACGAACTGACTGGCTCAGTCTCTCCATGTTCTGAGTCTAAAGCCTCGGGAGTAAGAATTCAGTTTACTTGAGTCAGGAACTACTTTTGGGTTGCTTGACTCTCTGTCCACTCGGCAGAAGCCATGAAGACACAGTCTACGAAAGGTGAGGACAAGCAGCTGCTCTAAAAAGAGAAGCAAGGGATGCTGAGGCCATTATTACGGTAGAGAAAATGATTGGCATCTTTAACGCATTTGTAGTCACCTCAGCAAAACAGTACTTGTCTGAGCTGTTGCCATGTGGCAAGGAAATACAGTTATATCCTCATATGCAATTTCCTTTTTGAAAATGCACATATATAGTGGTATCTACATAATACCAACCTCCTAGAAAATGTAGAGAAAAATCAACTAAATATTTTTGTGAACCAAATATTCCAAATTGAGTTTTGTAAAGGTGAGTTGCTTCCATTTTGATCGGTTTATTTATGTGAAGCAGAATAAATATAAAACACCAAAATACTTTTGTTTCTTAACCTCTACTTCAGTCATCATTACTCAGTACAGATCAAGTCAGTATATTCACATGAAAGAAAATTACAAAAATATAAAATCCAAATACAACCTTATTTATCTGAATTGTAATTTTAATACAACTGGAGGTATGGGGGTATTGATATCTAAATATTAGGTCTGCCATTCCATTTTCTTTTTTGAAAGAAATGCCATTATTCTGTGATCATATCCATTCTACATTTTTTGTGTTAAAATGGGTGTGGTGTTAGTTTTTTTTTTTAGCATCAATACTTGGCAAATTAAAAGGCTGAAGTATTAAATAGGCACTGAAAATATGATTTTTGTGTAATTATCATTGTCACATAAAAGTAGTCACCTGAACAGCAGCCCCCAAAGATTCCCATATCCTCACTTTTGAAACCTGTTCAGCTTACTTGGCAAAGTGGACTTTGCAGTTGCGATTAACGGTAAGGATCTTGAGATGGGAACTGTCTGGGTGGGTCTGGTCTAATCACATGGGTCTTTATAATTGCAGGGAACCTTCCTTGGCTTCAGAGAACCTGAGTGAGGGCAGCCTGAGCCTCCCACACCCTGTTGCTGGTCTGCAATGTAGGGGGAACTGTGCAAGGACCCAGAAAGAAACCTTGAGAAATCAGAAAAAGCAATGAAATGGATTCTTCCCCTAGGATCTCCAGAAGGAACAAAACCTTGCTGACACCTTGATTTTAGGACTTCTGAATTCCAGACTGTAAGATAACAATTTATGTTGTTTTAAGCCACTAAGTTGGCAGTGATTAATTACAGCAGCAGTAGGAAACTAATGCAGATACAAAGATGCAAACATGCTCATAGGGGAAAAAAGTAGTTTCCCTGGTCCCAAGCTCTGACAGAAAACTTTACTCCTAGAAGGTTTATAAAAGGTTAATTAAGCAGCCTAATGAACAATGATCCCAATTGCAATTTTGCCAAAAAATAACCATCCTTCCCAAATTTCAGAGACATTTTTCATATTGCTATACTATTTATTTCTATTCTTTTTTTATTTTTAAAATGTTTTTCTTATTGCCTTAATTTTAATAATAGTTTTTTAGGGAAAAAAAAAAACAGGAGAAAGTCAGAGGAATGTGTTTTATAAATGAAACCTGGAGAACTTTTAGGAACAAACAGTTAACATATCCCTAACTTGAAAAAATATTAGCTATTAAATAAAATGCCATTTGTCACTATAAAAATAACCGGAAAATAATATAAGATCTCTGCTGTCCATTGGGATCATGATTTTGGCACCTGGATGATGACTTTTTGATTTGAATTCTCTGTAACCTCAATTAAACAGACACACATAATGGCCTCAAAACAAGGTGCAGCCTTGATTTCTAGCAGTCAGTCTATCATTAAATATCCAGTGCGATGATAAAATACAGGGCATATTTCAAGACACTGGATTGGCATAACTATACAACTTTCACATGTTTTAAACTTTTAAGTACAGGCAGTTCTCACTTTGCAGAGTAGTGTGATGCCGTACAGATGACTGCGCAAGGCAAAACCATGCAACCCGATTAAAATAATCAATGGGAAAATACAGTTGTTCTGTGACCTTTAAAAATTTGGTCAAAACCTTAGAAACTCTCTTACTGTCAGTTATAAATGTATAGATGAAATGAAAAAATTAGTAAAACTAATATTAGGACCTTGTAATTTCAAACATTAAAAACAATGAAAATTAGTACTTTTGTTCTTTGCAAACCGCTTAGCTAAAGTTATTTGAACAGCGCTTACCTCTTCTCACAGTATAAAATACCATAGGGAGCGAGCATCTTTTCTGCGCCTTAGCAGACTGTTATACTTCTTTTCTAAGTTTCTATCAGCTTTCAATATTTTACCTTTTGTTTTTCCAATGAAATGAAATAAACGTTTCTGAGAGTTCCTTTCATGTGAAGTTTTATGTTGGTGTCATTTGCTCTAGGACATCCTCACCCTTTTTATTACAATCTCATTTATGTCACTGAGTTCGCCTTCAGGAAGCCTCCGGTTGCATATCTAGAGGCTAGGGCAATAGGATCAGCAATCCCAGGGTCAGCTATTTCTTCAGTTCCATTTACATTTGATTCAAATTTCATTCTCAGTTTTATCATGTTTTATTTCTTTGTTGCACTTTCGGCCAATTCCTAACTTCGAGTATCTATCGTTTGTACAATGTTGTGCAGTTTTAGCACTACAAGACAAGAAAGAAACACAACTGCATGCTTTGCTGCCTGCAACAGCTGTGCAGGGACCAATCATCAACAGACTTTGAAAGATATAACGTGATTGGTCACTGGTAATGGTAATCGTCTGTTATTTGTGTAGTGATTTGTCGGCTGAAGAGCTGGCAGCGAAGTTTGTACTTTATGCAATTAACTTACAGTTTATAGACCAGGGCAACTGAAATGGGAACATGTTATTGGGGCGCTGGCGTTATTTACCTAAACCAAGGTAGCTGAAATCTGTGCATATCACAGCCGGGCAAAGCAAGAACTGCCGGTATTGGGATCTGAACAAAAAAGGAGTTTGAGTAATGAAAATTGCCTGTTTTAAAGAGAGTCAGACAGAGAGAGAGAAAGGGTAGGAAGAACATTTTTAAAAAACAAGCAAAAATAAAGTTTTTTAAAAATACATTAAGGAAGTGACAATGTTATTGAGCACATTTTATATAGATAATTTCACGCAAAATGGGATTGAGAATTACTGAAAAATAAGGAGATGATGTAAAAGAAATATTCTACTTTTCTTGAATTTAAGTGACAAAAAGGGATCTTTGAAAGAAATCAATACAGAAGGCTAGCGAGAAAGGGACTGGGGAAAAAGGCAGCCAAGAGATGCACACAGAATATAAAGAGAGTATAAAGGTAAAACATGCTAGAATTTTTTCCAATAAAACCCTTGAATAATGATAAATGTGAGTGCTGTGTATGTATATTTGGAAAACCAACAGTGCTTCTGCTTTAGTTGCCTTTTTTGCATCAATAATTTCTTAAAGAATATTCTATTTCTACAGCATAACTCTGTGACTATAGTGTAGCCAAGCTTTTCTTTGACAAATCAAGTACTAAATAATTCATTGTGGCTCTGAGGGGAAAAGTATCCTCAGCATACTGCTACGGAAAGTTTCTCTTCCTCATCAACAGAAGAGTTTAGCACAGATATGCAGGAGCACGTCCTCTCCCTGTGCAAATGCCTTTGAGATAAATAGGTCTGAGTGCGCACATTAGAAGAAGCTGGACCTACTGGTCAACAGACTGTTCATCTCATTTAAATAGTTAGCTGCTGTTATTCTTTAACTGAGGTTAATGGCTTTATATCAGCTTAATTAGTTGGGCATAAAATGTATTCTTTTGCTAAAGAAAAATATAATGGTTTTATCTAAGAACTGATCGTAAATTATAGGGCATTGTTTTAGTAGTAATTTTATGCATTGTTTGTATGGATATATTTTACGTGTTTCTAATCTCTTTATTTCAGACAGTTTTCTTATATGTTCTTAAAAGAGATGTGAGAAGCCAGGGCAGCAGGCAGAGAACAGATGTGTTTGAATAACAACAACAAAAAATACTGTTAACATAGAATGGCTTGATGGTTATTTCCAAGAATTAAAATATATTAGATATGGGGATATCTAGTAATAATATGGATATCATGTAAATCATTGACAAGGAAACAAAAAAGTAGAAACCACTTATTTTTTAAATTACCTTTTCTCAAGATCCAAAGAACAAAATCTTATTTTATTTTTTAAAAATATTTTATTTTGTTTTAATCAATATACTAATTATACATACTCATGGGTGTAGTTTGATGTTTTGATACATGGAAACATTGTGTGATGATGAAGTTAGAAACATGAATAAGTTTATTCAATAAATGCATATTTCTTCTTCTCTCCTGTACCAGGTACAAAACATAATGTATACAGTCATAAGATATTTATGTTGCATCTCTCTGTGGGTCTTGAAGAGCTTGTAGAATTCATATCACTAATTCTCACTACATCCCCATGAGATAGAAAGGAAGCAGATATTATTAGACAATAATATAACTAATGTGCATGTGTGAGGTTCTCTGCCTTTGGGAGAAGAAGAATGGCTGCGGGGCAACTGTTCTCCTTCCCTTCCTATGAGCCCCTTCCCCAGCACTGGGAGTTTTTTTGCCTCTAGTTCTTTAATAGCTAAATTTCTATGAGTAACTCCCAAAAATAAACACAAAGATGAATCTTCAAGCAAGTGCACTTTCTGACTCTTTTATACTCTCTTTCTCTCACTTCCTAATGCAGATTGTACTATCGTTTGAATCAAGGTGTCCATAACCGATTTTCCAAGTGATAACTGCTAGTATTAAATACATGGTACATCTCCCATTGTATTTTCACAAGCTAGAGAGAAACTCAGACCCGCCAAATTTTGTCTCTGATATATCTGCAAATTCACAAAAGTTGCCACTGTCATGGTGATTCCTTGCAAAGTCAAGTCCTTTCAAAATTCTAAGGAAGAACTAAGAGTCTATACGTTTATCCAATTGCTCCCTCGTCATGGGCTATGGAAGTTTAGCCAGGACAAAGGAACATTTGCATATGGACATTATTTTATATTCAGAATCATCCCCCCCCCCACTTTGGCCTTTAAAAAATAGTGGCATTAATTGAATCTCTGTGACTGTAATAATCTAACGATTATTTTACGTTTACCATGTATTTTGCAATGTGATAAACATTTTACAGTCACTACTACACAAAACACCTATGATATGAGGCAGGAATTTTTATTATATACATTTTCAGCTTAAAGAAACTAGGCTGAAGATTGAACTTGTCCTTAATCACACAAAATCAGGGGTGGGTAGGACTCAAACCCATGATTTTTTCACTTTAAAGCATATGTTATGAACCATTAAACATGAATGCTGTTAAAAAATGTGTATGCTAAGCAATATTAAGCTGCACATTATTATTAACAAATAATTTCAAGAGAGTAAGAGAAAGAGATCAAAAAGTAAAGTGTTAGGATCTGTTGAGTAATGTCAAATTTCTCATAGTGTTTCTTTTTCATTTTCATAAAAAAATTGTATTTTATATCATAGCAGAATGCACTTGACTTGTTTCAGAATTCAGGTAGCTGACTGCATATATTGTGATAGGCTTGTATTTCCAACAAATATATCTGGTTCTTACTCCACCTGCAACTTGAGATTTTTCAAGGTTAGAATAGGCTTTACTTCATTAAGATGCATATGAGGTGGCAGAAAGACACACAATGAATAAGCAGAAGAATCAGGAATATGAAGCCAGCTTTTGGGCATTTTGAGGAAGACACAATATGTCCCTATTGCTTTTTTATCAGGAAAAGTACACCCAATTTGTGCAGTAACACTGTTCCAACAAATACGCAGACAGGTATTGCTTTGCTTTTTTCTTGCAGTGCTGAAGTTGAAGCTTTAGGTAAAATATGAAAATAATATTGTAGTTATGTCAAGAAAAAATAATGTATTTGCTATCAAGGTCTTGCTCACCACTTAAGTAGTGACTAGAACATAAACCTGGTGAGTTTTTACTGTGCCCTGTAATTTATTTAAATATATTTTCACTGTTCTGGAAGTCTTAAGGGATTATTTGCAGAATTATTGTTTTGCAATATACAGGCGATGCTAGGGTATTCAGAACTCTTCTTTTAGAGCTTTACACCATTTTAATTTTACATAACAGTAATACGGATGATCACAGACCTGCCAGTTCACAGCTTTGGGTGTACATTGCAATAAATCCAACCAAGAACGGGTGAAGTGGGCTGAAGGTGTTTGTCAAAATACTCAAGTCATTTATCAAACACTATGAGTTTAGCCAACATAGAAACATATTTACCAATTTCCTTTTTACTCTCACTTTTATTGAAAAACAAATGTGTGTGTTGCTGCTCTTTCTTTTTTACTTTATTCATCACAATTACATTTGTTTGTTTACAACTTTCTCAAAGCTCATGTTGTCTAGAGGAATAGCAAGTTATCTTATGTATAAAAACAGAATTTTATAGATTCAAATAAATCATTTTCATGGTGTTTCCTTTTGTAAGGTTTTTATATTGCAGAATTTCCTTCTTTTTTAAGGCTGAATAATTCTCCATTGTATGTATATATACTTTACACTTTTTTTTTAAACCATTCATCCAGAGTCCTAATATCTCTTTAAGATCCTGCTTTCAAAATAAGAAAGGAAGTCCTGCACTATGTGATAACATGAATGAATCGGGAGAACGTTATGCTCAGTGAAATAGACCAGTTATAGAAGGACAAATAGTGCATAATTCCATAATTCCATATATGAGGTATCTAAAATAGTTAAAGCCATGGAAGCAAAGAATAGAATTGTAGTGGTCATGGGCTGAGGAAATGAAGAAACCGGTGACTTGCTAATCACTGGGTATAACATTTCAGTTATAGACAGGAACAAGTTCTAGAGTCTGCTGTACAATGTTGTGCCTACAGATAACAGTACTGTATTTTACACTTAAGAATCCACCAAAAGGGTCAACCACAATAAAACTTTTAGAAGATTTTTTGTAATACTCTACTTCATTTATTTCAGGTTAAACTGTATAGCAGCTTATGCCCTACTTCCTATTTTCTGCCACCTTATATTCCTGAGCAATATAAATTGATAAAAAAAAGAAAAAATTCTAAGCAATATTTTTGAGTCATAACAGCCTCTAGCATATGCAGCAATCCTTCTAAGTATTCAATATAATTTTAGGAAACCATTTACTAATTCCCTGAAATTCTTAAAAACATTTTTTTCAGCACCTAGTATTCACCAGCCAAATGTGACAGACATGAGAGAGCCAAGGAGAAAGAAAGGCAGGCCGTGAAGTTGGACTAATCTACTAATCACTAACTGCTAATTACCAATGAGTAATCATACATGAACATAAGGCATGACTGACATTAAAATACAAGCAATTTGAAATTTATTCAAATAATAGTTACTGATCAGTTACTATCAGTACTTTGTAAGACACTGGGAACGTGACCATGAAAAATTATAGTCATTGGTTCAAGAAGTGTAAGTTGATGTACAAATCACAGTAGATATTCAAAGGACTAAGTCCCCAATTATGCTTGGTTGGGGTCAGGGAGGGATGAAAATTGAGTCATTAAAAAGTAAAGAATAGCTTATAAGATGAAAGAGGGATTGGCAAGTGAAGAGATTTCTAGACCAACTAAAAATATTTCTGAATGCATGGAGGTATGCCATGATCTTTAAGTGATTTAGCACGAAGTGAACAGACGTAACAGCGTCAGCAGGGAATTAGGGTGGGGCAGGCAACAACGTAGACTTGTAAGTGAGCTGACGGTAACATTCTAGGTCTTACTTTTGTAAGACAGGCTATGAAATTCAGTATTTCTTCTGTAGTGATTAAAATGGGAAACATGATGACATTTTGTCTTGGGAATAAAATTATAGCAGCAGTATGGAGGCTGGACGGATATCAAAAAAAAAAAGACCAGATTCAGGGGTTTCCTCAGGTTAACTTTGCAATAGTCTAGACAGAGGTGATAAGAGCTCAAAAGAAAGTTATGGGAGTAGAAATGGAAAGGAGAGAGAAATAAAAACTATTTAGTAGAATAAATTGAGAGAAATTAATAACCAATTAGATGTGGAATATAAAGAAAAGGAAATAGCAGTAATGGCTGAATTACCTACTTCAGTTTACTGTGTTGATGGTAGTAGGCATTTGAAAAAAGACATGGAATTTCACAATAAACAGATTCCAGGGAAAATAATGAATTCAATCTAGGAAATAGTGGGTGTAGTGAAAAGTGAAATTTATAATTTAGAAGTCAAGCAAGACATCAGAGTTAGATTTAGGAGTCATTAGCATTTATATAGTAACTAAATCACTGGAAAAGATATAATTTTTCCAAGGAATCATAGAAAAAAAGAAAAATCGAGAACCAAGGATATTAGGAAGCACCATCATTTTAAAGGACAAGAGAAAGAATAATGCTCAGAAAGACACTGGTGGAACCAGAGAAGGGAGTGTCACAAAAGCAAAGGAATTATAAAATCCAGAAAAAAGGTCAGGAAATGCTAAAACAACAAAAAGACTAAATAAGGTAAGAATTGAAATATGTTCCTTGATTTTAGCAATTATGAGATCATAGATCTTCGATTTAGTGGCATTGGTGAAGATAGAAACCGGATATTAATGAACGATGAGAGAAGTATCCGAAATTTAAACATTTGGCAACAGCAAGGATACACTTGGTGAAGGAAGAAAAGAAAAATAGAGTTTAGAGAGTCAAAGGGACTTCATCGTGTTCGGGGTTTGAGAAAGAAACCAGAAGACAGGGAGAGGATTAACATGCAGGGAGATGGCGTACCATCCAGGAAAAGCCAGAGAGGAGTGGAATAGACTCAAGGCGGAAGGTTCAGCGGTGACGGGCTGAGGGCAAGAACCGAGGTGAAGTTCCAGGCCTCTCTTGCTATGCGGGGCAAGAAGGTGAGAGGGTTCCTGCCTCCAGGCCTCTCTCTTCTTTTCAAAGGTGGCTTCCAGGGGTTCATCTGGAGGGAGGTGAGAGAACGAGAAGGTTTGATCAGAAGGGTTAAACTTTAGAATAGCTACCCCGAGAAAAAGCTGGAAAATTTAATCAAGAAGCACTGGAGGCCTGGCTGAGATTTGACTTAATAAACTTTTAGTGACATTTCTTCATTCATTTACATATTTATTTATTCAACAAATATTTACTGAGCTTCTACTATGCCCGGGGATTGATGAATTAGCAATGAATAAAAACAGAAATCTCTACTCACACGGAGTTGGGGGAACACAACAAAAAAAACACAGTAAGCAAATTACAGACTATTAAACTTCGTCACTATTCTCTGGCTTTTTTCTAATGGAGATAACAGTTCCTATCTTCAAAAGTTGCTGTTAGTTCTAAATGAGCTCATTTATTTTGAAAGCATTTTTTTAAAACTTTATAAGGGTTCCAGAAGGGATGACCCATGACCCAAATCTTGAAAATAAATGCTGTAGTTCACAGTTAGGATATATGGACACAAGAAAAATAATAAGTGAAGTAAAACATGCATTTTTACCACAGAATAAAAATTTATTAAACATAAATTATGAATGAAAATTAATAGAGTGCTTTTTAGGTTCCCACTAGGTTTTGTATGTGCCTAAAAGAGACATAACTATAGCTCAGCTACTAAGAAATAGGCACACCAGAGTGTAGGCAGGGAGACAAATACTTTAATGGAAAATTCTAGCACGATGTGATAAGTGTCATGGAAGGAAGCTGGAGAAACTGCTGTGAGGTCACAGGGGAGAAACTAGCTTTCCCTGACATAGCCAGGGAACATATTATTAGACAATGGTAGTAAAGCTGATGATTCTAGACTACAAAAGGAGTTTTATAAAGAAGTAAGCAAAGAGGCAATAGGAATATCAATTCACATACTCTATTTTTATGATACTCTATTTTTATGCAAAGACAAGACATTTCTTGGGCAATAAAATTGATATTCCTTGCAGCAAGCTTTGGCCAAAAGAAAATGCAGTTCAGTGGTGAATGCCAGCTTCATCAACATGTCTCAGGCAGCACAGGTGTTAGTCCTCTGGTCTACCACATAACAGGGAGGAGACCAAATAAAATAATATTTACAACCATCCATCAAAAACACAGGTCTGTTATTGAGACAATTTCTGATTGAATTTCCTCAGCAGACTCTCCAGGTCTTCATGTTCATCAAGATATTTCATTTAAATGACCATGAAAGTGAAATTAAGTTGGCATTAACCTTGTCTATTTGGATGAAGCCACCGAAAGGTAAACACACTATTCTGACATGCATGAAAATGAAATGATAAATTGATACAAGCAGCGCTTGGAATGGATGGAGTCCTTCTAATGAGTGATTACCTGTGCCATAACTATATTGATTGTGTTTGTACATGTCGAATGGGGCTGGTGAGGATGAACTTGAGGAAATCAATCTTGCAACCTGCTAAGACAGCAGCCTCCTGCTTTCACAGGTACTAAATCAAGAAATTAAAATTTTTTTTCAATAAAACTGCAAAAGTTTGTAAAAGTATGAATCTCTTCCCAACACTATTTGGCTTGGCAAAGCATATATTGTCAGCTTAAAAGACAAATATGTGCTCAGGTGATTTATGGAGGACAGATAATTGTAAGAATACATTCGGAGATACACACCCTTCCAACCCTTGTCCTCTCCATATAACGAAGCTATTTCTATTTCTGTATATTTTTCTTATAATTACAAAAATACACCTGGAGACCCACATTTCTCTCTCCCGTTTTCTCTCACTATAATGAGGAGGAGTTATTTCTATGTTGCTATTTATGTGTTGAGATTAAGGTGTATTAGAAGAAATGTGTAAAAAAAAAGGCAGCAGAGTTTATATTTTTATTGGGAATCACTCCAGGAGTAAGTGGGGATAGTGTGCACACACACGCTCATGCACACACACACACACACACAGGCATTCATGCACGGCGAGATGGAATGTGTCATTTAGCAGCAGTTTACTAGCAGAATAAAGTATAGTTCCCTGCCTGCCTTCTTAAAACGTTGGGATTCACACCAAGAGAGTCTGAGGATCTGTGGAACTCCCATCTGCATGAAATAACTTTTTCATCAATTCTGGAGGAAAAATTCCTAAGGCATATTTGGACTGAGGATGGCTCTCAGAGCAGATAAAACAATGCAAGCCCACCTAGGGAACTGTGCTCTGTCAACATTACTGAAGCAAGTCACCCCCTTGTTTTCTGATGTCATCCCCTTGTTTACGAAACCTGGGGTTAGAATGCCCAGGCAGGAATTTACTGACCCAAATCTTTACCTTATGGTAGAGAATGATCATTCATGTTTTTTTTTTTCTTTTATAAAAGCAAAGAAAGAGATGCATAATGTCTAGATCATCCCAACATAGCAGCCTTGAAGAGCAATTCATTTCTAAGCATGCCTGTTGATATTTCTTTTACATTGTAGTAAAACAACAGGCCAGTTCTGGGACGTGTGGTCTTTATACCAGCAACACAGTATCACCTACTGGCTGGTCACTTTCATTGCTTTTAACTCATGCTTTTGGACACTTTAGAAATAACCCTTAACTCATGAATCTCTGGTAAAAAGAAAAAATCCCCCCTTTCTTGCTTTTATCTTCCTGCATTAATTATTAACAGTAGCAATAGTCATAGCAAAAAATTATAGAAGCGTGGGAATATTTTGTATTGTGAATTTGCCAATTATTCCTGTTTCTCAACATTATGTTATCTTAAGTATCATTAGGTTAGAAGGCAAAAGCTCCAGAACAGTCACTCCTGTGCGTTATGTGGGATGGAACTCTCCTGTGAGGAGACTGCAGCGGGAAGGTGCTGACGGTGGCCACGGGGAACATCAGCTTACTTGTGCCAAGGCTGTTACGGCTGTTGTGTGACTGCAAAAGAGTAGCATATACGCCTCCTTGACTGCATATCTCACTCCTGTCATGATTTTACAATCATCTCTTTCTCAGTCTTTGCTCTGGAAGAGGGGAAAATGTGGATCGCCATGGTGTGGGCATTTTCTTCAGGAGTAATATAGCATCTTAGACACAGGGGTTGTGTTCTGATCCTATAATCCTATAATCTGAACACATTGCTTTTAGCCAGAGATATCCTTAAAAAAATTATACTATATGCACCTTCCCCTTACTCTTTCCACTATTATCTCTATTATCAGCTGTATTAAATACAGCTGAAAAGAAATTTGAGAGCTTTCTTAAAGAGGAAAATTTAACAAAAGATCACTCCAACGAAGGCGTGAGGACAAAGGGAGAATGAATGTTTCACCATGACGAAATACTTCTTGCAACATTCTCCTTAACTAACTTAGAAAAAAAACAAAAAAGAAATAGATGTGTCTTACTTGGTTTTACAAATTTAAAAGTACATTAATTAACGCTAAAATAGTTATTAAATAATATAATAATGTAAAAAAATTGCTTGAAATTTTCGATGCTCAAAGATCTTCTAGCTCCCCTTATCTCTTTCACTTTATTGAATAACATAAATGCTCTAAAAGATGATAAACACTTCCTGAGTGAAATGCTATTCATATGTGTTACATACCAGGCATATTTTTATCATTTTAAAATTCAGCTAAATGGCTGAACCAAAGTTTTCTATTTCCAACTTTTGCATCAATAAAGGTATAAAATCAGTGACCTTTGACAAAGCAGACAAAAGCATACACTGAGGTAAAGAATCGCTATTCAATAAATGGTGCTGGGAAAATTGGATAGCCACATGTAGAAGACTGAAACAAGATCTGCACCTCTCCATGTCTCACAAAAATCAATTCATGATGGATAAGGGACTTAAACCTAAAGCATGGAATCATAAGAATTCTAGAAGAAAATGTTGGCAAAACTCTTATAGATATCGGCCTAGGCAAAGAATTTATGGAGAAGACCTCAAAAGCAATCACAGCAACAACAAAAATTAATAAATGGTATCTGATTAAATTTAAAAGCTTTTGTACAGCCAAGGATACTATCACTAGAGTGAATAGATAACCTATAGAATGGGAGAAAATATTTGCATGCTACATATCTGATAAAGGGCTGATCACTAGAATCTATACAGAACTCAAGAAAATCAGCAAGAAAAAAATCAAACAACCCCATTAAAAAGTGGCAAAGGATATGAACAGAAACTTTTATAAAGTTTGTTTGGCCAACAAACATATGAAACACTGCTCAATATCTCTCATCATCAGGGAAATGCAAATCAAAACCACAATGAGATAGCATTTAACTCCAGTGAGAATGGCTTTTATCAAAAAGTCCCAAAACAAATGTTGGCATGGATGTGGAGAGATAGGAACACTCATGCACTGCTGGTATGACTGTAAACTAGTGCAACCTCTGTGGACAGTAGTGTGGAGATACCTCAAAGAACTAAAAGTAGAACTATCATTTTATCTAGCAATCTCAAAGGGAAAAAAGACATTCTACAAAAAAGACAGCTGCACTCAAATATTTATAGCAGCACAATCTCAATTGCAAAGATGTGAAAACAACTCAAGAGTCCATCAATACATGAGTAGATTAAGACAATGTGGTATATGTATACCATGGAGTATATACTCGGCCATAAAAAAAAATGATGAACTAATGACTCTTGTATTATCCTGGATGGAGCTGGAGCCCATTCTTCTAAGTGAAGTATCACAAGAATGGAAAAACAAACACCACATACACTCACCATTAAATTGGTACTAATCGATCAACACTAATGTGTACCTATGGGAAGAAACATTCACATGGTCTCAGGCAGGTGGGAGGGGAGGAGGGGATGGGTATATTCACACCTAACAGGAACAGTGCATGCTGTCTGGGGGATGGGCACTCTTGTACCTCTGACTTGGGCAGTGCAAAGGCAATTTATGTAACCAAAGTGCTTGTACCCCCGTAATATTCTGAAATTTTTAAAAAAATAATAAATAAACAACACATTTGAAAGTTCCTTGAGATTAAATACGTACAGAATATTAATTGGATGATGTCTCATGTTTCACAACTTCATCTAAAGCTAAAATAAAAATACTTGCTATTTCTCAAGCTGTGAATCAATCGTCATTTCTATTATTATAAAGGTCCTCTGTCCTATGGGAAAAAAAGGTATAAAATCATTTTTGTCTTTTAAGAAGTTATTCATTTAATTGAATTATAGTTACTTTGAATTTTTCATTTTATCAATGTCTAAGCATACT
Source organism: Avahi laniger (assembly GCA_963575035.1). Classification (NCBI taxonomy): domain Eukaryota; kingdom Metazoa; phylum Chordata; class Mammalia; order Primates; family Indriidae; genus Avahi; species Avahi laniger. The sequence continues at coordinate 4,901 of CAUYSK010001197.1, read as the reverse complement.
TACAGGGCCGACATATTTTTAAAAGTAAATTGGAATGGTGTTTGTAAGAGAATAGTACATGTGTCTAAATCTGTACCCAGTTTGTAAGTGAAATAGTACTGAAGCTTGATTGTGTTGAAGAGTATTAGAGAGTACTGGTCAGTCTTGGAGGCACCGTTGAGTCATTTATAAGACAAAATTAGAGGCCAGGTAAAAAGAAAGTAAAATCAAAATTAAGAATCTACACTGAAGTCTAAGGTTTCAAATAACTGTAAGAAATAGTCACCGTGTGATGAAATACAGGTTTCACTTTCCTTTCCACTTTGATAGGAATAACACCAGCAATATATTCTCATTAAATAATGATATATTATAAAGGTAGTATGTTCATTGCAGAAAATTTGGAAAATGCATGGAAGCATTAAGAAAAAATTAAAATCGCCTCTAATTCATCGTCCATCAGACAGCCAGTATTAACATTATGCATTCTATATCAGCTTCCAGTGATTTCTTATGCATAATTTCCACAGAATTCCAAAAACTATAGAGGTTTGTTTTCTGCTTTTTCATTAAAATTATTAGATAAGCATTTCCCATGCTACTGAAAATTAGATAATGGGATGTGGAATCTCAAAGAGATACAGAAAGGTGATTCAGGGCACTGCTTCATTAAGTAATGAATTCTGCTCTGTATATATATATATGTGTGTGTGTGTGTGTGTGTGTAATATTTAGGTAGACTTTCACATTCTCGTTCTGTGAATCCCGTATTTCCTTTTTAGTAGAATGTCAGCATTAACTCAAATATAGATTTAGGACCATAGAGATCAGCTGTCCGGAGTACAGGATGATACTTTTATAAATAGATAGCACATAATAATTCATTTCACTATTATATATTATCACATCTAAATTAACAACAGTATGTCAAAGAATTTTCAGTATTGCACCTATGCATCTATTTCTACATTTCTAAAGTCCTTTTTGCACATGGATCCATGTCTATTTCCTAACTTGGCCACTCCCACCTGCTTGTTCTTCATTCTTACATATCAAATTTTAAGCTATATTAATAGAAAATAAGCTATGGGTTTTCCTCACAAGCTAAAGCTCTAATTGCTTGCCCTAAAATTTAAAATGAACTATTAACATTAATTTCCTAGCCATATCTTTTTAAAATAATGACATCTACTTTGATGACTAACTGTAAAAATAACTTTACTGTTAAAAAGTTAAATTCTACAAGTTGGTGAAATTATAGTTGAATCTAAAAGATCCACTGCTTCCATCCTTTGGAAGTTCTCCTCTATTTTACCTCTGCCCTTTGTTCTCCCATACTTACTCTTCCTACCCTTTTTCATTCCTGCCTGCCTTTTTCTTTTCCTTCATTCTTCCTTCATTGTTTCTCTCTTTCCATTTTTTACACTTTTATTCAGTAAATGTATCTGAATCTGTTGAATTTATCGAACGTGTGGAATACTCACTGTATATGCACAGCTTCTATCTTCCACTGCAACCTGAAAGCATATGTTTATTTCACTCCTGATATCATGAATGAACATACCTGTGCACCAAAGTCTCTATTATAAACTCAACTGCTCTTATGCAGACAGAACGACAAATGACCTGAAAATTCCACCAGCCTTGGAAAACCCTTAAGGTGCTCATGTTTGACAGCCACAATTCTATGTAGGCTGCCTGGCAAAGTAATAAAAGCTTTAAATGGTTTGGAGGCCACCAGCCCCGCTTTGTAAAGTATTCATGAAGTAAAATTACGATGACCTGCTACCTTGATATGATTTTCAGTTGCCTCAAGCTCTGTCTGCATTAAGTTTGACCTCTTTTCCTACCTTTGACATTGATCTATTCTTGATTGTAGCTATAGGCTTTATGTTTGAACCTGAGATTAAAGTTGGAAATAAAAGTCACCATAATGTCTCTGCCTATAAGCTGATGGGTTGCTGTTGCAGTCCTTTGTACTAATAAGGGTGACTGCTGAAGAGTCTATTTGGAAAACAAGATATTTGGGGACTTGAGTCACAGTGAAACTACTACAGAAGGTTGAGAGGAAAGGAAGAAGAAAAGGAATGGTTATAATACTGAAGATCACTCCTTAATTATGGAAGGAAATCTGAGGGAGTTGCTAAAAATGGCCACAGGCACTTTGTATTTGACATTGGCTCATCCAATATATTCAGTCAGAAATGACAAAATCATTCTTTTCCCTTCTCTTTGTGGGTTTTACAAACAGGCCTCACTGTGTTTCACTTCCACTACTCCTTCCAGTCTACTTTCTTTACTACCAGAGAGCTTTTTTTACCCCCAATGTAGTCTGGACTATTTTTATTTCTCTGGTTTTAATAGCAGTTTTCTACATTCTCCTGTGGCCTTTTGTGGCTTTTCACCATAATGAGCAATTTGCAAAATGGTGATGAATTTCTGCCATTTTTTTTCTTGTTTTCTCACTCTTTCATTTTGTCTTCTTTTTCCCCTTTTTTTCTAAGACTGTTCTGTTATTCAGAAAAAAAAAAAAGTGAAAACTGCATAATTAAGAATGTAATGCCAATAGGAAAATACAATTGAACCTTCCAGATACTAAAAGAAAGAGCAAGAGGAGAGAGGAAGGCAGCACAGCATGGCTGAGCACCCGGGGCCCTGTCTTTCAGGTAAAGGGGCTCTTTTCTCCAGCTATTTTCTACTTGGAAACAAAAGGTTATTCAGAGATTTGGGAAAGAGAGGGGACTGAATAATGCTCCAATTTGCATTTCTGTTCCCATAATATCCGTGTTCAATTGACTAGAGAAAGGTTCTTATTTTTTTCTTGTTACAAATGGAAGCACCTGTTTAAAAATACTTGAATCAAATTTTAGTCACAATTACTATTTTTCTCACACTTGATAGCTAAAGAAATAAATTCTGAAATCTACTGTTTTTTTTAAACCCTGCACTAAATAACTTGCAGTACCATGGCATAGTAAGAAAGAGCTGTATCATTAACTGTGTGTTATTAAGTAAATCATTTCAACTTCTTGGTCTCCATTTGGTTTCTTATAAAATTAGAAGTCTGTATCAGATGATCTGTATTTCCCTTCCAGTTGAAAAAAAAGTTTGGTCTTCTTTCCCCCTTACGATTCAAAAACCATGTCTCCAAAGTAGGTTGTGTGTGTAGCACAGCCTGTGGTGGGAAACCACTGTACCCCTCCGGATGGAAGGTGCTCACAGAAGCTCTACCTACGTGGCTTATAAATGGCTTCCACACAGAGGTTTCTGATGCTTTTGTTGAAAGAATTGGAATAGAGATATTCTGATTTCCACAAAAATTCTAAGGGAATCACTATGAATTATCCATAATCATCTTAAGCACTCTGATTTAACAACCACATGTTCAAACTGATGTTTATTGAACTCCACTGGCTGCAACTTGCTGTGGTTGAAAGAAGTCTAGAATATGCACTGGTGCTTTTAAAGTGTTCATATGAATCCCTAGTTTACTGCTGAATTCTGTTGCATCATCAGCCCTTCAGGAGTTGCCAGTGAGACAGGGGACTGGAAATGAGATGTTAGTAATGGCTTTTTTTTTTAAAGAGAACATGCATTTCTTAAAAGAAATAACCAGTTAAAGTAATGATTCATCAAACTAGACTATATGCTCCTTGAAGGCATGAAAATAATATCCTTATTTATATCTCCTGAATAGTAAATTCAGTGAGAGGCACTCAAAAACTATCATAGGCAGTCAATATGTTGGACCAATGACTGAGAAAGGATGAATCATTCTGATATTAAAAAAAAGTTCAGAGTAATGGTATCTTGAAAGCGATGATAATTGTTTTGAGTTTTAAAATATTCGATGTACCATTCATTCTGTCAAAAAGAACTAACGCAGGTTGCTAAGCATTTGGTTATTCCTTTTATTTAGCTTTCCTCTCTTTCTCCCTTCTTCCCTAACTCCATCCTTTCCGGTTTTCTACCTCTGCTCCCTCATTACAAAAGGACTCAGGGCAGAGCTAAGTGGAATGGACACTTGCTGCTGTCATTTCCCCTGCAGGAGACATCCCGCTGCCTCCTGGGTGGCTCAGCTCCCTCTGCCCCCTACCCTCAGTCCCCTGACTCACTCCTGGTTTTTCTTCCTTTTTCAGCTCTGACTTTGCTGCTTCCTGGAAACCTTTGATGGCTCCAGCCTGCTAAGATACCTTCTCATGTATCAAGACAGCATCCTGCATTTACCTTTCCCAGTAGCATTTATCACAACTAATACGACGGTTTCTTTTGTAAAAGTGGGGGAACTGTATTCCCAAGCCAAATGGCCACTGGAATCTGCTTAATAGGAGAGCTGACAACACTGATCACATTTCAGTGAAAACCCATCATCCTGGTTTATTCACTTTCCCAAATTTTCTCTTCTATCTAAAACACCATTTCCCATTCTTCTCAACATATTGATAATGTTTAGTGTTGCTACTATCAAAAACTTTTTTTTTTCTTTTTTTTTGAGACAGAGTCTCACTGTGTTACCTGGGCTAGAGTGCCATGGCGTCAGCCTAGCTCACAGCAACCTCAAACTCCTGGGCTCAAGCGATCCTCCTGCCTCAGCCTCCCGAGTAGTTGGACTACAGGCATGCGCCACCATGCCCGGCTAAGTTTTTCTATATATTTTTAGTTGTCCGATTATTTTCTTTCTATTTTTTAGTAGAGACGGGGTCTTGTTCTTGCTCAGTCTGGTTTCGAGCTCCTGATCTCAAACAATCCGCCTGCCTCGGCCTTCCAGAGTGCTAAGATTACAGGCATGAGCCACCGCGCCCAGCCTATCCAAAACTTTAAATGGCAAAACAGAATCTTCACTTTTTTCTCCAAATTCTAGTCCATTAATTCTTCTTTCACTATCTGGTTCACAGGTATAGAAGATACTACTCTGTGAAGAT
>CAUYSK010001195.1:0-20955 GCA_963575035.1 Avahi laniger | reverse complement strand
AAGGAACAGAACAGCTTTAAAAAATGATCCCCAGGCCGGGCGCGGTGGCTCAGGCCTGCAATCCTAGCACTCTGGAAGGCCGAGGCGGGCGGATTGTTTGAGCTCAGAAGTTCGAAACCAGTCTGAGCAAGAGCGAGACCCTGTCTCTACTAAAAATAGAAAGAAATTAATCGGACAACTAAAAATATATAGAAAAAATTAGCCGGGCATGGTGGCGCATGCCTGTAGTCCCAGCTATTCGGGAGGCTGAGGCAGGAGGATCGCTTGAGCCCAGGAGTCTGAGGTTGCTGTGAGCTAGGCTGACGCCAGGGTACTCACTCTAGCCCGGGCAACAGAGTGAGACTCTGTCTCAAAAAAAAAAAAATGATCCCCAGATTGCTTTGACAATGTCCTGCTCTCCCAAAGCAATTAAAATAGGATATAATTGAAGTTTATGTATGTATACATATGTATGTACACATATCCATATATATCCTTATCTGTCTAATCTATATCAGTAAGCACATTAATGACATTACTACCCCTAGGAAAATTATCCATCTATATATTAACAAAATATTATCTGTTAGAGGTACAATTTCGAGATCCTTTGCACAGTAAATGTTGCTTAGGTAAGAAGAGGAATCAAGGTTAGCAAGCAAACCAAGTTTTTTCCTTGGGAATATGATGTAAAGTGCTTAAATGGGTAAATGTCTAAGTGTGTTTGTATGTATCTATCTGTCTTTGTGTTTACATATACTCAGGTGAACAGGTTGGCTAAATATTTTTAGAATGGAATTTATTCAGACACTGTGGACATTAATCTCTATTTTTCTTGGACCAGACAAGGAAAAAATCTGGATGCCCAGAAGAAATTAACTAGAACTAATGTTACAAAATGATCTAGCTATGTCCTAAACTTTAATAAATGCATTATTTTAAATCCAGCTCAGAAATAAAAAGAAAATGCTTTTCTGAAGTATAAGAACAGTTATTAAAAGAACTCTCCTCCTTACTAGAATTTTTCAAATATTGCTATAAAACCTTAACCTTGAGTAGCTCTTTTATCTTTGGTCTTATTGTAGCTTTCTTCCATTTTAATTCCTAAATTGCAGATTATTCTATGAGCCAGTTACAACACCTTGTGGACACACCTTTTGCTTAAAATGCCTTGAAAGATGCCTAGATCACAACGCAAAGTGTCCACTGTGCAAAGATGGTCTTTCACAGGTAAACCAATATTTCTTTCTTGGTTGGGGTAACTTATTTGGAATTGGGTACTAAGACAGTGTTCAATTGTATCCCAAGAGACTGCTAGGACAGATTAGCTCCTGAGACCATCTATTTTTCCTGTCTTATAGCCACCCTTCCCCTCTCCACAAAGTCTTTCAGGAAAATGAGGCAACATCTAGCTTTTTGTGAACTCTCAGTAATGAGATTAATTTGTGCTGGAAAAAAAGTATTAAATAGATGATAAACATGAGTCCTGGTTCTAATCCCACCTGATACATTTTAATCTTGGGTGACTCTTTTGTCCTCTCTTGGACTAGATGAGCTCTGATGTCCCCTTCCCCTTTTCATCAATGTTTGTTCCGTGGTTTGGACAGATCAGCTCCCAGGGCCCTAGAAGAACCTCACAGACCTACAATGTGGTTCTTGTCCAGCCCCTCAAGAGCCACTGTACTTACTAGCAGATACTTGGCTACTGGAAAAGCTCTAGGGCTTCCAGGTTCTGTAAAATTAATCACACAAACTCCCACCTTCTCTTTTCAAGTGGACCCGATGGAATTTCCTGTGGCAAAAGAAAACCCAGGAATCTGTCTTGTTTTTCCTCCCTCAGCAATTTATGTGTGACATTTTACAATCAATATTAATGTTCCTTTACCTCTGTCACTCCTGAGGAGAGGTTGGAGATGCAAGACTATCTCTATGTGAATGTAGTCCAGAGAAGTCACCTGTGGAGCTTTCCCATGACCCCAACATCTAAATTAAGGGAATGAAGTGAAATAATCATCAAGGGTAGCCCTGAGGGTGTGTATCAGGATTGGAACGAGGGTCAATGTCATACCTTTTCCTAGATGAAGGGGTGGGATTTGCTGGCCTGATTGTAGGTGAGAAGCCCATGGCCCTTATACTTAAACAATACATCTGCGTTGTGCCAACAGTACCAAACTCAAATAAGCAGAAAGAAGAAAAATCTACCCATATGCTCAGCACCTAGAGAAAACCACTGTTAACATTTTAGTGTGTGCCCTTCCTGGGTTTTTGTTTTAGCGTCAGCAGAAGGGTCACCTCCTTCTTGTATTGGCTACCTCCTGAGTCACTGCTTGTCCCCGAAGACTGGGACTGGGCAACACAGTTGATTCTTCTGTAGCCAGACAATGGCAGTGGCTGAAAAGGCATCCTAGAGGCAGATGCTGTGGGGCCCCAGACTCGGGGACTAGAAGATATTATCTGTCTCTGTGTATTCATACAGGGTCACACTTACACCATTTTTAACAGAGATAAATATTCCAGTCATGTTCACTACAGAGTAGAGACACAGCCCATACTGGGAAAGGACCAAAATTGGGTGAAGCCAGCAGTTTTATACTCATGAGCTCCCCCTGCTGGCTCTGTAGGTTTAGTTTCCATAGCAAGCAATTCTCTGCAGATGTTCTAACATCCATTGTTTGGTTCACATCAACCCCCAGATTAAACACGCACTACTTACAGATTCCTGGATATGCGTGGGGTGGGGGTGTTTGGGAGGAGAGTAATAGTGACAACTGAGCCTAAGTCTGGTTCTGAAATTATGGCTTATAACATAATCTCAGTGATATCTAGATGGTATATTAAAAAGACAAATAGACAAGCAAACAAAATCACCAGTATTTAGCTGTTTGTGTTTTTTAAAAACTAAGCTTAGAAGAGAAAAAAATTTGTAGACTTTGCGACATCCAGAAGCCAAGCACTAGGGTGGTGGAAGTGGGGTGGGGCAGGAAAGGACTGATGATTGAAAATTGCTTTTTAGTTCCCTGAACCTTTTGACCACTGACTTTCAGTATATCCCAGATGGAAACCATTTCTATGAGCTGATAAGCAGAATAATCATAAAATGGAAAGAAAAGGATTTCCTCCCTTTTTTGACAAGAACATTATCTCAATTTCAGTTTTTAGGAAAGCTATGAGATTTTAAAAACTCCAATGCAGGTTTTCCCCCACTGTTAAAATATTTTTTTCTAATTATAAAGGTAATCAACTGCATGTGTTTAAAAAAAAAAAAACTAATTTCCAGCATCCAGAGAATATGTATATCATGATAGTATCGACTGCTAATTTGTGGGTCCAAATTACTCCAATATGTGGGTCATTTGTCTATTCTACTGATTATATCACAAGTGTTTTGTGTTTTTCTGATGACTGCATATTCTGTAACTGCCATGTTCCCCACATAGTGCTTGGCATCAAGAAAATACAGCAAAAATGTAATAATGGAAGAGCTAATAGCTAAGTTCCTTCCAGAAGAACTCAAGGAACGAAGGAGGCTTTATGAAGAGGAAATGGAAGAACTTTCTAAGTATGTACAAGCATGTTCTGTTTTCAGTTTCACTCATTCCAGCTCATGAAAGCCGAATGCACACATTTCTTCCTGGCTCCCCACTCAGTAATGTCATGTTGGTGGCTTGAAATCGGCCACAGTGAGAGATGAGAGTATTTATGCTATGGAAATTGGCGAATACTACAAACCAGGGATTCCTCCCCAACCCAGATAGCCAGTTGTTGAACATTTACCAGCACACACTACTGAAGAAGCATAAGCCAAACCACTGACCAGGACACATCTTGGCTCTAGTAACAGGATATCACTGGCAGAATTAAATTAGAGTAGCTTAATCAGAGGAACTTACGAAGTGTCTGGAAGACTGTCTTCAAATACATAAGGAGGTGCTGTGAAGTTAAGAACTCTGGTGTCAGCCAGACCTGGGCTTAACCTTTCTGGGCCTCAGTTTCCTTATCTGTAGCTCGAGGATAATAATATTTCTTACCTCATAGACTTGTTATGAAGATCATATGAACTCATGCATAGTAAAAAGCACTTAAGAAATGGTAATAGCATTAATACTTGTTGTTAAATGCTTCCTCTGCCATGCACAGGTAGCGTGAGAGGTGGAGGGAAGGGGTGGAAACATAAGTGAGGCTCCCAGCTTTCTGCCTGGCTGGGAGACCAGCTAACTGAGCAGAAAAAGCAGCAGGCAATCACCAACTTCTTTCTGTCTTGCTGCTGCCCTCCCCTCTTCCCATCCCCAGTAGAATCCTCACAGCATCCCAGAGGCAAGGTTCCTAAGAGCAAAAACTGTTATGGTTTTATGCCCACCCTATACAGAACATTTCTAAACTCTACCACCAGCTTGTTTGAATGTGCTTCTCACTTTAAATAATATGTTTTCCCCAGAAACTAGAAATCTTTTTTTTTCTTATTGATTTATATTGGAAATACTCAGGGCATCTTTATTTCTGATCTGTAAGTTAGCATGGAGCCTCTCCAAGCACCCTTCTCAAATCTCATTTGAGGTTTCATTAACAAACACTGGAATATACTAAAAGGCTTTCTATTTAAAGGAATCCTAAACTTAACTCTTGTTAGATTTGGGCAGATGGTCTTATATCTCTTGGTAGGTTTAGGTTCAGATGTTCCTATATTGGATTTACTAGACAAATAAGAGGATTGGGCTTCAGAAGGAGCTGGCCTGGCTGGTAGTTCCCCAATAGGCCATGTGTCTGAATCTTCAGGGTGCTTGTTGAAAGGCAGCCTCCTGGGTTCTGGGGGTATTGTGTCCCAGTCATCTAGATTTCAGACCCTCCTCCCCCCACCCGCCCCCGTGATTCTGATGCACAGGAGTGTTTGAACATCACTGGGCTGAGTTATTCTTGTCTGTCTCTTGCTCCCCACTCTTCCCAGCTGGGCCTGCTATGCAGATTCTCTGGGATGGGGCTTTGCAAATTTGAGATGCCCACGGGGACCTTGCAGAGAATTTCCTACCACCCCTCTGGAGAGCTGAGTCCACTTATACCATCAGTACCCTTCCCCACACTGCCAGCAAAACACTTGGAGAGATCATTTTGAGTGGAGAGCATGAAAGAAAGAAAGAAAGAATATGAGGTATAGCTATCACCCACAATCTTAAGACACTAGAGAACTTCCTCAGTTAAATTAGAATGTGTGGAATGCCAATTTTAATCTCTTAGACCTTAGGCCAACCTCTGCACCTAATAATGGGACTCAGCCCACAGTTACCAGTTGTTTTTCAGTATTTTTTTAATCAGTCATCAAAACTTGATGCCTGTTTGTCTTCCCTGGGGGGGGTACCACATGGGGATGTTTGACCAACCTTTCTGTGTTCTGCCCCATTATTTTGAGATTCATATCATTTATTCTTCCTGACAGCTTAAATAAGAATGTGCCTATTTTCGTGTGTACTATGGCCTATCCCACTGTTCCTTGTCCCCTGCACATCTTTGAGCCTTGTTACCGCCTGATGATTCGTAGATGCATTGAGACAGGAACGAGACAGTTTGGCATGTGCCTTGGAGATCCTGTTAAAGGGTAAGTGAGGAGCCATGTGAATAAAGGGAGATGAGAGGGATTTTTGTTTAATTTTGGGGTGCTCCCAGGAGATAGGAAGGCCTAGCTCATGATGTTTAGCCAGCTCAAGAACATGAGCATTTGTAAGGATCAGGGTCCTTCTGGTGCATAGGTAAACCCTGTGAGAGGCTGCCTATTTACAAGAACCCCAGAATTAATCTTTTGTTAGATAGATAGTATATAATATAAAACTTGTTTTATATGAGTGTGGGTCCTGGAGTCCAGCTGCCTGGGTTCATATTCTAGCTCTAGCCTTGGAACAAGTTTGACTTTGGGCAAATTACCTAACTTTTCTATATCCCAGTTCCTTATGTGTAAAGTGGGTACAATGATAGTACCTACCTTGTTGGGTTTGTTGCGGGGATTGGTAAGTTAATAATGCACATAAAACACAGTTCCTGGTTGCCTTAGTTCATTTTGTGTTGCTATAACAGAATACCACAGACTGTTTATAAACAATGGAAATTTATTTCTCACGGTTCTGGAGGCTCAGAAGTCCAAGATTAAGGTGCTGGCATCTGGTGAGGGCTGTCTTATGTCATAACATGGCAGAAGGTATCACATGGCTGAAGGGAAAAGAGAGAGCAAGAGGGAAAGAGAAAAAGGGACCAAATTTGCCCTTTTATAACAAACTTACTCTATTACCACAATAATAGCATTAATGCACTCATGAGGGTGGAGGCCTAATCACCTCTTAAAGGCCTCTTCTCTTAATACTGCTATAATGACAATTAAATTTCAATATGAGTTTTGGAGAGAAACATTCAAGGCACAGCACTGGCACATAGTATGTGCTCAATAAATGGTAGCAGTTATACTAATACATTATGGTTTTTTCCCACACTGGCACTGCCAGTTTACAGTTGTAGCTATAAACATGGGGATAGGCAAATAGACAGAAGTCCCTTGGGGCACAGCATGGGGTTACAGAAATGGCTGGGGGTCAGGCTAAGGAAGCAGAACTAATCAAGGATCTTCTTTCTTGATTCCATTCTCGAAAAACAGGTTTGCGGAATATGGCTGCATCCTAGAGATCAGAAATGTTCAATTCTTTGCTGACGGGCGCTCAGTGGTTGATAGCATAGGCAAGAGGCGCTTCAAGGTGCTCCATCAGGGCCAGCGAGATGGCTACAATACAGCTGACATTGAATACATCGAAGACCAAAAGGTGAGGGTGGCTAGTGCCAAGAAGCCCAAAGCCAGCTATCCCTGTAACTTGGAATACAAAGATGGTTGCAAAAGAATTTTTTAAAACTGTCAGATGCCTTGGGATTTCTCACCAAATTCCTGCAGCAACATTGAATGCTGCCGATTGCTGTCCAGTTGCATAATGGCAGCGAGAGCGCCCATTGTCCTGGCTCTGTTTAGCTGCTGAGTTGCATTCATGCATAAGAAATGCTATCCCAGACCAACCCTGAGGCCCATTCAGCCTAGGGCTTAGGTCTGTGCCAGGGATACCAAGGAATAGATCTGGAGTGGGGCCTACACATGTGTATTTTATCTACTGGTTTATTTATATTTTTTAACTTTTGTCTTTTAAGATAATTATAGATTCACACATGCATTTGTATCTTTAAATGCACAACCTAGCTAAGAGCTCTGCCCAATAATCCATGATCCCATAAGGCAGAAAGATGACATGTCCAATTAATCCTTGGTTTTCTAAGCTAATGGGTGAAAGAAGAGGTAAATAATTCCATGTTCATTTGTATTTACATTTGCTACATAGTAGATTAATAAATATTTGATCAATGAATAAATGTATTTGACCAAGATAGTTACACACTGAGACACAGACACATTCCTGTCTCCCTTCCCAGTGAGCAATGGGAAAATAGACGTAGAAATGAGAAGGGGAGAGGCATAGACCAGCATGACCTAGTTTAACCACATGCCTCCACTCAGGCCAGTTCAAATCTCTGGTTTTCTATGTGTCTTGCTGTTTCAGCTAATCTACCAAACTGAGCCTTTCTCCTTCCTCCATGCTCAGCAGTATCTACACACTGGCCGGCACTGTGAAGCCAAGCAGTGCTTCACATCTCACACAGGAGAAAGCAACTCTGGGAGTGATGCGGAGGGTACAAAATGTTTCACTTTCACTTTGATACTTTCAGGTTCAGGGAGAGGATTGTGCTGAGCTCATGGGATTACATAACTGTGTCTATGAGCAAGCGTCCTCATGGTTTCATTCGCTCAAATCATCCCTGAAGAATCGGATACTCAATCACTTTGGTCCAATGCCAGAGAAAGATGCTGATCCCCAGGTATATAAAAATGTCTGTTTATAACGAGTTGCTTCACCAGATGAGAGTGCCTAGGGTTTGTGATTAGATGGATGTGTCGTTGCCATCCAGCAAATCAAGCACAGAGAGGAAGATGGATCCAATTTGGTATTGTTTGGGTGGGCAGTGAGCATCATGGGTAAGACCAAAAGGATCCCAAGTCAGAAGTGGGATAACTAAAGCAGTAGGAACTTGGATGTAAGACAGGTTTTGAGAGATAAGTGAGATGAGAGAATGGAAATGTAGATACCACTCACAGAAGAATGTTCCATGGGAGTCCAGATTCACACCATGGGAATGTTAGGGTGACAAGATAAATGCAAAGGCCAGGACTTAAGAGAAGGGTATACTGGGACCTAAAATCAAAGGCTGCTACTTCCAGGGAACTTCATAATCCTCTTCCCCATTACTACAGGAGCTAGGAGATAGGGCCAGATGCCCTACAAGATTCCAACTGCAAGACCCCAGAAAATTTTCACACCCCGGTCCATCCTTGCTTAGCTCTACAAGTCTAGACCCTTGCTACTGTCCTCATCAGGGGTGAACAGTAAACTGACCCCATCTTTAAATTTATCCTTGGCTGAGTTATACTAGAAATCAGTTCATTAGGTTCTACTGGATCAGTCTTCTTCCTAGGGGAAAAGGCCCATTCGTGAGATCAAGCTGTAGAACAAAACCTCTCCAGGAAAATGGAGATGACTCAGTTTCATGAAGCTTTGCTTACCTGGTGTAAATCATAGAATCCATTCAGGGGATTCCATTTCTGGGAATGCTTTCTTTCTAGGAAGGCTGAAGATATCCTAACCACAGATTTCCTCACCACCATCTTTTCCCATACTCTGAGCTGGCAATCCTATATCATCTCTCCCTTGATTCTTGTCTTCATTCCCAACTCTGTCACAAAAAAAAAGTCTGAATATATATATTCTAACTTCTTTGCCAAAAGACTGGTCCTGCTTACCTCTCTGGCAATATGACCTTGGGTAAATCCTTTCATCTTTCTCAACTTTTCCCCGGTCTCTGACATGAGAGAGGTGGATGAGGAAGTCTCTAAAGCCCCCTCTTCCTCTTTCATTCTGAGGCTCTAAAACATCAGTCTGTTCCTTAATGGGCTGAAATGTCTTGCTTTCTCCAGACCACAAAGGTGGCTCCTTTTCCCCCATGCAAAGGCATCATGAATTTTGAAGGGAGAAAGGCCAGTTAGTGCATCGCAGTGACCCAGCTCCTGGCTCTGGGCCACTGTGATTCAGGACTACAGCATAGCTCCGAGCAAGATCATAATCAGGCTTAATGTCCCCCTTCACCTTCAGGGCAGCATTCTCCCCCAGTCAGGCAAAAGACAGAGATCAGCAGTGGTTAACAGCTTCTTCCACAGGAGAAAACACACGTACCACAGTGTGATTCATAAGAACTTAATGACATAGAAAGTTGAAGTCTTGGGCTTCATTTCCTGTTGGTTCTGTTATGTCGCTCTAGCAGTAGCAACACCAGCAAAGAAACAAGCAAAAACCTAAACCCATGCAGTTTACTACAGTCAATGCTACAGCCCCAGTGGTGCCACGAAGCAGAATGTTCTAAGCCTCATGAGGAGGTTTCTTAGAAATCACCACAAGTCTTAACATCAGCTTAAATATCTTTGTTGATGATCCTGGGAAAGAAATTTCAGAATATCAATCTAATATTTAGAACTGATCATAGGAGGGAGAACATGTTGCCAGCTACAGTGAGGGACAAAAAAGAATCCAAACGAAGCTAGAAGCTCAGAGAAGCAAAGGGGGCAGTGAGATTTGGGGAGAATCAGATGAGCCAGTCTGCAGCCAAATAATGTCAGGTGTAGGTGATTTGACCAGAATGTGGTTTTCTCCATCCTACAACCAACTTTCTGAAAATTGTGGGCATAAAACTCATTTCAGGATTAGTAGGAAATAAGTCACCAATGTCTAGAATGTGTGCTGGGGAAGCTGCTTACAAACAGAATTTGGGGGAGGGATTTATGTGGGATGGGGCAGGTACATTTCTAATGTGAATGTGTTTTCTAATTGGAATTTTTGCAAAGGGGTGTTGCTGTTCTTTGGGACTGTAAATCATAGCCCTTGATTTCAGAGGAGAAGATAGCCGTGGCCCTGTATAGTGACATGGTATATCTGGACTATTGTCTTCAGCCACATCAAGGAAATTGAAGGGAGTTAAGAGGCATGCAAAGCCTAAGACATCATGGGACTTGAAGGCCTGCATGTTAACTGTATCAGTCCAAAGGACCTCAACAGAATCTTGAAAGTAGAAGGGACTGAGTGGTGGATGTTCCAGCTTGTAAAATCACACTGGCTAGGAGTCATGGTGTCTCTGTTAAGATATCGGTTTGTTAGCTTTAACAAGTACCAAAAAATGCCTGCAGCTTAAACAAAATAGAAGGCCTAAGTCCTGAGGGCTGGGGCATTTCTATTCCATGGGAACATTCAGGGACCCAGGCTCCTTCATCACAAAGTTCTACCATCCTTAGAATGTTCCCCTCATGTTCTTGATTGAAGAAAGCTGATCCTCACCAAGCCCACATTCTAGCTAGTGGAAAGGGAGAGGAAAAGGAAGGTGGAGGGCATATGCCACTTTCCCAGAGCATGACCCATAAGTTATACATACCACTTCCCTTTAGTATCATTACCCAAAACTTTGTCTCATGGCCTCACCTAGCTGCAAGGGAGGCTGAGAAATGTTGTCTTTTTTTTTTCTGGATGGCTATGTGCCTAGCTAAAATTAGGAGGAAATAGATATAGGGGCAATTAGCGCTCTACCACACACAGAAGCAGTTCTAACTGGGATATTTACCTTGTACATTTGGAAGTCTGCAGAATGGTATTGCTTGCATGGGAATAGGATGACCCCGTTGTGTTTCTCTGTTGCAGATTAATCCGAACGGCCCAGCCTGGTGCTGGTGGACATTGGCAGTTCTTCCCTTGGAAAGCCGAGCTCAGCTCCCGTTCCTAGCAATGAGGTCCTTAAAGGATAGACTGAATGGTATTCGGCGAGTCCTGGCCTTTATATCCCGAAATCAAAACTAGTGAGAGTGGATTGGTGAAAGGAGCTTCCACCCTCCCCACTGCCCTGTGGGGGAGTCTTCTTGTAAATAGATCTAATTGCAATAACATCTTAACAGAAGAGGGTATCAAACAGAGGCATTAGCCTGCTGTTGATCACAGAGAGAAATTGAGTAGAAAGACCAAAAGAATGTGACCTGTTTGAAACTTTCTGTCTTAAGATGCTTGACATGCTGCACAACTACGTAAACAGCAGAGGTGTTTAAGAGCCCAGAAAAAAATTTTTGATTTTATCATAAAATGTTCTGAAGGTTTGGTTTTGCTTTCATTTTCTTTCATCCATCAATGACCATGTGGTTCAAATGTGAAGCAAAGATACTAATCATGTTGCTGCATTATTTCACTGACTTGAGGTCTCATTCCAAATGGTTCAGGTTTTATGGAGCATTGTGTAAAATAATGTTCATACTTCTTTCTGTTTTAATAATTTATTTTTTGCACTACTGTATCCTTTTTTTTCTACATGTATGTTTGTAACTATTTAAGTGCACATTGCTGAAAAGTCCGTTGCTTTATTTATTGATGTGGTTTACCATGTACCTAGGGGGAAATAATAATACTAGAAATGCGCAATTTTTGCTTTCATCATTTCTAACTACATTGGTCCCAGTTCTTGGACCATTTGTGTACCTAGCCAAGTAGATGTTTGAAAGAAGTTCAGAATGATGCTAAGATCATCTGTCTTCACAGATTCCACTTTTTTCAGTTTGAATTAAACTGTAAAATACTCAAGGGATTTGTCGTAGATTATGGTATGTGCCAGGGTAAAGTAAAATAATCCATTTTCTGTGTGATACAGAACTAGGCTGAAAGAATTACTTTTCTGGAATGAAGAGATGAGTCAGAGGAGTGTCTCTTACTACAATCTACTATAAGCATTTATTTCAGCCATCTAATTATAAGTGTATCTAATTTCTCCCCAGTGCAGTTGGGGATGGAATTTTAGTGAGGATCATAATTAACCCTTCAGAGGGAATGGCTTTCCTTTGGGCACATCCCAGCCATACCTAACTAGCCTCTGTACCGCATCTCTTCTCAGGGTTCTGAGGATCAAGACCTGGGCTAGCATGTGAGGAAACACTTAATGAGGGACTGTTTGTTATTAAAAGTATAAAGAAGCCAGATAGGGTAGAACCCTTTAAAAATCTTTTTTAAAGGAACCAGATAATTAATCTATTATTTAATCTAAGCACTGCCTTTCCTCCTAGTTGCAATGGGCCAAGATTTCAATGTAGCGGTGAGATGAGAGGGTGAGGAGGTAAAAGTAAGCAAGCCCTTTTAGGGCTTGTTTAGTGCTGGTTTGAGTCCTTCAGTGGCAGGAGAACCTAAAAAGTGTCATGAGTATGGGAGTGTTACAATGGCAGAGTGAAAAGATTAGAGCAGGGAATAACTGAATTGTGCCATTCATATCTTTATGCAAATTAATCCCCATGTGATCTTTGGACAGCTGCAGTGCGTTATCCACTCACAGCCCATCCGCTCTGGCAAGGTAATAGGGTAATGCTTCATGTAATCAATTTTACTTCCACCACCACCTGTGGCCAGAAATAGGCAAGGGAGAATGAGATGATCCAGACAGTGAAAAAGAGATTCATGTAAGCAGAAACCAAATGGTTTTTTCTGCATTTGCCTAATGGACGCTGTGTTGTCAGAGCATTGTGTTACCAGGTTTGATGTTTGGAGCCAGACTGGGGAGGTGAGGAATGGAAGTAGATGGAAGGATAGGCGTAGTTTCTGCCCAAGCAAACTCTACAAGTCTCAGGCAGCAGGAAATTAAAGGCTCCTGCCTCCCACCTGGTGTCCAACCATGTGGTCATAGCACATTCCCAGTAGAATAGTTTCTTATTATCTAGTGTAAGTAAAGCAAAAAAGGGTCATATGCTTCTCTGTTTACTAGATCTGTTACTTTTGGCAAGTGATTTAACTTTTGCTGAGCTCCAGTTTCCTCTTCTATGAAATGGGTAATGATAATTCTGCATATAGGATTGTTATGAACATTAAGTGAGATAACGTGTAAATCACTTAGCACAATGTCTTGCACCTAGGAGACAGTCAACAAATAATAGCTATTATTAGATTAGTCATAGTTACAGAATATTATCAGGGACCTACATTTGCATAAAATACTGCCTTTACACACAATACTCAGTTGAAACTCCTTTAAATTTAGTTGGGGGAATCCATACCACTGAATTTTGGACCATAATTTGATGATTCCTTTTGGGGTTAAGTCTGTTTGGGAAAGTGAAAAGACTGGAGAACAAATGAAGGTTAGAGGTAGGGACCAATCCTATGCCAGAAAAAATTTTCCCATTTCAATAAGGGGTAAAAAATATTGTTGCTCAGAGGTCTAGAATTTTTTTTTTATTTCAGCATATTATGGGGGTACAGATGTTTAGGTTATGTATGTTGCCCTTGCCCCCCTACCCCCACTAAGTCCAAGCTTCAAGCACGTCCATCCCCCTCGGTGGTGCGCATCGCACTCTTTGTGTATGTGAATGGAAGCCTTAAGTTCTAGCTCCATTAGAATAACCAGTTCATCACTCCCTGTTCTCCAAAATGTATTGAGAATCTTTCCCATGCCAGGATGATTAGATTTTACAATCTGTGACATGTGTGCTTGGTTCGTGGTATTCCTTTATGCTGCCCAAAGTAACAGATTCAACAAAAATGTATTGAGAACCTACCATGTAGCAGGTATTGAGCCCGGTGTTCTCACATACCCGAGCTCACTAAATCATTTACCTTTCACATCAACCATATTATAGTTGAGAAAACTGAGGCTTCACAATGTTAAATACTTTACCCATGTAACATAGTTAGCCAGTAAATGGCCAAGCTTGATTTTGAACCCATTACTTTGCAGATTTATAGCATTTGAAATAGTTTGTATTACACATAATTTCGTTAAACAAGCATGGCAACCAGATCACTAAATCACTTTAGAAGCTTACAATGGGAAATCATAGATTAAGTTGCCTAACACATCTCTGCTTAATCTAAGTAGAAAAGGAAGTTTGATTTATTTTTTTAAAGTATTCTTTTTTTTTAACCCCAATCCTGTTCCTTCTATAGGAAGTTTGATTTCTTAATAAAATTCCATATCATACAGTGCTTCACTTTGATAAGTAAGTACCTAACTCCAGCAAATGTAGATCTTGGCTAGGCAGAATTGCACTTTAGTAGCCTAGATACACATTTAGGTCATTTTATGATAAGCTTTTGTTTCAGTGGTGGTGGTGGGAGGCGGGATGCAAGGCTAAACCAGTTTTCCTTGGGACGTACTTGGACTTGACCATTTCTATCACTTGGAAATTGGTTTTGCTGTAGCTTGGGAATGAAGAGTTTACAGAGGAAAGACATAATGTTAAATCTAGGCCAGAAGGACAAGACTTCCCCCTTGGTAGATGGTGCCACTTATTTGGTCAGTTTTCCTGTCTATCGTGACACCCAGTCTTTTCCTAGTAGGTTGTTTTTTGTCTGTCTGTGTGCGTATGCGTGTACATATATATACACACATATGTATGTATACTAGGTAGCAAGCAGACATTATGCCTTTCTGCTTTGTACTGTACTACTGCTGCTAGCAAATAACCAGCAAAATGTAGAAAATGAAAAACAAACTAATTTTCTGTAGACAACTTGGAGAAGAGAATGCTTGCCCCTGACTTAGAGGGGCAGAGAATTGACTATTTCAACAGTTTGCCTTTTCTTAAGGCTGACTGCTTCTAGCCCAGTGCTGCCTTGGCAGCAATGGGCAAGCCAAGTCATTGCGCATGTGGCGCTTCCAGCTCTGCCTTTGGAGCTGGCCTGGGCTCAGATAATCCCCTGTGACTGGCCCTTGGAACAGTAGAGCTCCTGAGGCCAGTTCACAGCACCCAGAGGTCTCTTTCTGTCAACAGATTGCACACTGTTGATAGACTGCAATCCATCGGGGATTGTGTTCCCCATGCCAACTCCATTTCCAAGATGGAAGTTTTATTCAGGGACTCATTCTTGAGTTCCCAACATGTTGACTTTGCATCCATTTCCACTCACCAAGACAGAATCATAGCAGAGGTGTGTGACAAAGATGCAAATGGAAGGCAGCCCAATCAATGGAAAAGTGTGGGTCTTTAGCTCAGTCTTGGGCTTAAGGAATGAGATTTTGATTTATGATTGAAGACAGTTCTGAAAAGCAGCCAGCTGCATGAGCTGCAATCTGTGCCCCTTCCCGAGTGCAGAGAGAAGGAAGGGAAAGGAGCCATGTAAAATGTACGCATTCAATTCCTCTTAGAATGATAGCTCCCGCTTATTACACTGTTCAACTATCTAATAATCTGGATTATGCACATCCAGAGGTGAGATGAAGAAATTTTCACTTACAAATGGGTATTTACAAACATGCTAAGTTAACCTCCAGAGAGAAGTGCCTGTAATCTCTGTTCCTGGTATCACTTTATAGCTTTTGCTTCATGATTCTGTAGCCGTTTAAAATGTTTTCGCAGCAAACATGATTAACGGAAGTTTACAAAGCAACACTGTAGCTTATATATAACTTTAAAAGTTGATTAACATTTATCTATTGTTAAAGCAACAACAATAAGCAACGACGAAATAAAAGAGAGCAAATAGGTCAATGTGACACCGTAGGCTTATCTTAGATAAACTAGTCCCATCATTTTCTGCAGTTCTCAATAATGCCAGGATTAAAATATCAAGCAAGCCACTCAACAGTGGCAAACGTGTATGTGTGTTTGTTTTCCATTCGTTTGTTAAGCGGCCATTTTACTCTTGCACTGTAATGATCTGAAGGGAAATTAAGATAATGCTCCCCCCCCATACTGCTATTCAACTACCTCTATATGCTTGATTTCTTTTTAGGGTTGCCCTTCCTCCAAATCTGTACAAAAAAAGTTTCAGCTCATCCATGTTGTAATAACAATGTGATACAGACAGTCTCTGTGAAAGATGTTTGTTCATTAAAAAAAAAAAATGCTTCCTATTGTCTCATTTTGTATCTGACAGAACCGAACTCCTACCTTAGGAAAAAGATAATCTAACTAGCTTCAGTATCACTTTGGTAGAAGCTGAATAGAGAGGAAAGCTACCGGAGCATCTATTTTGTTCTTGTTCCTGTTGGTTGTGACCAGAAGAACGTTTAAGGAAGTATACCTGCACTGAGGCAGCAAACTCCTCTGTACGTGACAGTGAGACAGGTGTGAACTGATTCATGGGACTGATGTGTTCTGAAAAACCAGCCATAAATTAAGTATTAGAGAAATGTACCAGAAAAGCTTGTCAAAGAATTATGTTGAAGGATTTTGTCAATAATCTGCCCCTAGTTTATTTGTAAATCCAAACATTTACATATTGGATTTGCTTAAAGCAGAACACACTACCTACTGTTTTCTTTGGCATTATAAAATGTTCATGAAAGCAAATTACATGTCTTTATTTTAATTGAATAGTTTATCAACAAGAGGCCAAAGTTAAGGCCAATTCTACCAATGTTCCTGTTAATTGAGACAATGAGTGATGTTGACCAAGCTGACCACAGCAACAGAGCTTCAGCAACATCCCATCTCTTTACTGATTTTAGTCTTGTACCATGGCGTACTGAGGATAAAAGGACATAGGAATGAGACAAAAATGAAATGATAGAAAATTCCACTTGGGCTTGTCCTTGTTCTATGTGATAGGCTCTTTGGGATAATTGAAAAAGAACCAGAACTCCTGCTCAGCTAGGCCCCAGAGGGAGTGACTGACTCCGTTGGGCTTTGGCCTTCTGTGCCTAGTCTGCCACTCTGTGGTTCTCATGAGATGGAGTATACTTAAGCCAGAGGCCCAAGCTGGTCTTTCCAAGACAGTCCTTCTGCCCAGAATGCCTGCACAACTTTCTGGAGAACTGGATTGGACCATCTATAAAAAGAAAGTCCTGTTTGCAGTTCCCCAGGCCTTGAGTAGAACCAATGCCAAGACTTTCTGCTGTTTCTTTTCTGGGTTCCATTCTGGCTCCTTTGAGTTCTCCAGGGCCAATGATGCCTCTCTAGAAGGTACTCCCAGGCGCAAAATGAGATATGAGCAAAAGAAGGGAAGGAAAAATGCCCTAGAAGTCTAAACTTTCCCTTCTTCCCTTATGTTTCATGATTTCTTTATTCCTAGGAGGGCCTGGTATCAATATTCTCATATTGATTTCTTCCAGGTAATGCAGAAACTTCCTAGCCAGACTTGTCTGTAGTCAGTCTATTGTATTAATAGAGGTATGTCCTGGTTAAGGCAGAGAAATGCAGGCTCGGAGGAGCCCTGCCTCTATATTTCTGAGCCCCCTTCTCCCACTCTCTTATTCCGGTTTGCGTTGCTATAAAGGAATACTCGAGGCTGGGTAATTTATAAAGAAAAGAGGTTTATTTGGCTCACGATTCTGCAGGCTGCGCAAAAAGCATGGCGCCAGCGTCTGCTTCTGGTGAGAGCTTCAGGGAGCTTCCAATAAAGGCAGAAGGTGAAGGGGGAGCAGATGTGTTACATGGTGAGAGAAGGAGCAAGAGAGAGAGAGGCAGGGGTACCCACGTCCTTTTAAACAACCAGTTCTCTCGTGAACTAATGAATTGAGAACTCTCCCTAATTTATTGTGGGGAGGGCAGGAAGCCATTCATGAGGGATCCACTCCCCCATGACCCAAACACCTCCCACCAGGCCCCCCATTCAACTCCACATTTTAACATGAGATTTGGAGGGGCCAAGTATCTAAACCATAACATCCGCCCTTTCCAGTTTTTAGTTATTGATTTTTCCATTTCAACCTATACTCACATTGACTGGCCATCCATATTTCCCATTCACTTATACACATATATTAGCAAATGCCATTGTTACATTACAAAGCTCCGAAAAAACTCTCTTCTCCATTTATTGAAGTGCAGCCCCCAAATTGCACCCCCTTGCAGAATACTGCCTACCTTCCAGTAAGTCAATATCAACCACTTCTGGATACTACAAGTGCAGGAAAATTGTCCCGAAATAGCCTACTTGCCCTAAATCCAGTTTTGCTATAAAAATCTTGCTTCTCTTGGATTTTATATATAGGTGCATTGTAGGGATATTCAACACAATCATGGGAGCAGGGGAGATCATTGCCCCTTTAGCTCATCAGGATGTTTGTTTCTACTCCTAGAAGATAATTCTACATTCTCAGGACCATGGGTTCCTTTTACAAGCCCAATGAGCACTTTCCTAAGAGGACCAATGGTTAGGGTTGGGGGAGCATTATGTCCACAAATGGAATTAAGCCCTTCTGCATAGGCAGTCTACAATGATGAGTTCTCATTGGAGGGAGAGGAGGATGGGGGGAGAGAAGAAGGAAGTTAGGAAAAGAGGGAGGAATAGAGGGAGAGAAGGGTTATTGAAATGGCTAATCATGAAAGCTACCTTTTCATCTCCTGGACAGAACTTCATGCATCTTCTTCCCATATAGGCTATGGACTTGATCTTCCATCCCGATGGGGATTGGGGATGCCACTTACACCCAAACTAAGATTGCAGACACAGCTTCAGGAAACATGAGTCATGTTCTTGTACCCTTAAGCTGATCCCAGAAAGGACAGAGAGTGTACCAGGAGTCCCTTGTTGAGTTGGTCACTGATCCAAAGGCCAAGGCAATGTCCACTGAATGTTCACTACATGCCAGGTTTTTTCCTATGATTTTTAACATTGTTTCTCATCAGAACTTCACTATGATCTGTGAAGTAGATCGATAGTCCCATGTAATAGATGAGTCAATAGGGTGGTTATGTTACTTGTCTATGACCATACTGATTAAAACCTGGGCCAGAGCCCATGCTGATTCCAGAGCCCACATCCTTAACTACTATTATGAGCTGCCCACCATGCAGTGCCACAGACCCAAGAGAACAACTTAGGTCACAGATGCCTGGTGGAGAACTTCCAGTAATGATGACAGCAAAACAATAGTAACCATTTATTGAATGTTAACTATGTGCTGAGCACTGTGCTAAGCATTATCTTACTTATTTAGTCCTGAGATAGGTGTTATTATTATCCAGCTTTTACAAAAAGGGACATTGCAGCTCAGAAAAATAAAGAGACTTATTCAAGGTCACGCAGCTAGGAAGCAGGGAGGCTGGGCTTGGGATCAAGGCTGTGCACTCCACAGCTGTTGTCCTTACTCCGTGAATTAGACTGCCTTTCATGAAGCCTGCCACTCTCCTTACTTCTTGGGCCATGATTCCTCTGTCCTAGCATATTCTTTCAAATTCTAGTCCCCCAAAGACCTGTCCCCTCTCCTGTCTTTGGAGCCCTCCTCTGTGAAGGCCTCTTTCCCTAATGACTGCAAACTCAGGGGCCCCATGATTGTCAACACAGCTTGCCCAGCTCGCTCTTCTCCCTACCCACCTCTCTGGCTGCTTTGAATATTTTTGCACCAAAGAAAAAATGGGAGTATAAATTCGGAGATTCATAAGGCAAAATAAAGGAGAAATGTTAAAAGCTGCAACTCCATAGTTCTAGAGTCATATATCCCAGAGCTGGAAGAGGCCTGAAGAAATCATTTGGCCCAGCTAAATTTCCTGCTTTTAGCCAGTATTTTGCAGATAAGAGAATTGTGGTGGCATGACAGTGTTCAAGGTCATTCTATGAGTTAGTGGCCACAATGAGACAAAAGCTTAAAATTTGGTACACACTCAACATGCCATGGGAAGCTCACAGCTACCCTTCCTCTCCTCGTGAGTGTTCTGATGTGGCTTCTTGAAGATGGAGCTTTTATTGGAAAGAACAAAGAATTTTTTTTAAAGCATCTACAGCCTATTTGGAAAGGCCCTTTTGGGTACTGTTCTCTCTCTGACCGCCCCTCTCCACCTTCTCTTTAGATTGCTTTTCTGTTCTAGAAGTTTTTCTCTCACACAACCTGCTGCTTTGGAGCAACCTCAACTCCACTCACAGAAGTTTGGGCTCCATAGGTCTGTGGCAGGCTACTTTAGGCTGATCAAGAGGAGTCCTTGAGCATCATGCCTGCCAGCTCAGGCACCCCCACCCCTGGTCATTCAGGTGATCATAGAGGGAGTTGAAATCGCTATCC
This sequence comes from Avahi laniger, assembly GCA_963575035.1. Classification (NCBI taxonomy): domain Eukaryota; kingdom Metazoa; phylum Chordata; class Mammalia; order Primates; family Indriidae; genus Avahi; species Avahi laniger. The sequence continues at coordinate 903 of CAUYSK010001195.1, read as the reverse complement.
CAGCTAAAAATGAAATCACATTTTGGGATCGTGGTCCAGTGCACATGGCCCTTCAACTCACAATGCTTTCCACTGCATTCATTCATTCATCCATCAAATATTAGTCAGCAAAGTAAGGTGGCTGAGAACACAGACTCTAGAGTTTAGGTTAGAATCTTGCTCCCACCACTTACTACCTATGTGACCTTAAAGAAATCACTTACCATCTCTGTGTCTCAGTTGCCACATCTGTAAAATGATGGTAATAATAGTATCTATCTCACAGGGTTGTTGCAAGGACTAAATGAGATGATGCTTATTGAGCTCTGGCTCAGAGAGAGCATTCAAAGAGTGCTAGCCTAGCTACAATCATTAATCACCTTGTAAATCCCAGGCTTCCACTCACAATTTTGATCTGACTAAATATTGCCCTCTGTGGCAGACCATCAAAACATATTCAGCCTTGCTTTTCAAAGAACAGATCATCAAAATATTTCCTATAGTTTTTCCACCTGAAATAGACACATATTATCTTGTTTAATGGGAAGACAATAAGAGATTTGGGGGCTGGTTGGCAGGTGCAATGATCCCATCAAGAATATGGTGTGTTTCTATGTTTCCTGAACGTTTTTAAAGTCCTATAATGAAACAGCTTCACAAAGAAAAGAAGTCAATCAATCCAGTCCTTCCCCCTAGAGGCCAGATGCCTGAAAGAGAGGGTTTTTTGGTTGACCACCAGCTCTACAAGGCTATAAATCCACAGATGAAAGAATTTTTTTTTTTTTTTTTTTTTTTTTTTTTGAGACAGAGTCTCACTTTGTTGCCCAGGCTAGAGTGAGTGCCGTGGCGTCAGCCTAGCTCACAGCAACCTCACACTCCTGGGCTCAAACGATCCTACTGCCTCAGCCTCCCAAGTCGCTGGGA
>CAUYSK010001193.1:0-22748 GCA_963575035.1 Avahi laniger | reverse complement strand
GGGACAGTCCTGCTTTATGCCTGTCGTCTCACGTCTTAGTTCTAGAAGTATCTCAGTAGGCGATACATTATATTAGCAGCGGCCAGAAGGCAGGCTTTGGGGACAACAGATAGGACCACCCAGAGATGGTCCTCCCTCCCTCCCTTATCTGCTCCTCCCTCCCTTCCAGAGAGCAAGGGACGTTCTGGTGACAGTGAAACAGACAGGGGAGGAGGCTTGGACGCTCTCGGTGAACCCCTACAGCCCCATCTGGAAGATGAAGACAGAGATCAAGAGAAAGCGTGACTTCAGCGGGCAGCAGCGTCTCTCTTTCCAGGAGCCGGGACGGGAGCGACAACTTCTCAGCAGCCAGCGGACCCTGGCGGATTATGGGATCTTCTCGAAAGTGAGCATCCGGGTGCTAGAGACCATCCCTCCTGAGATCCAGGTCTTCGTGAAGGACTCTAGCGGCCAGAGCAAGCCTTACGCCATCCACCCCGATGGCACCATCCGTGACTTGAAAGAGAAGATCGAGGAAGCCGGAGGACCTCACGTGGAGGATCAGATACTGAAGTTCAAGGGTCGGAAACTGTGGGATCATCGCAGCCTGGAAGACCTGCAGATCGAGGACTGCGACACCATCACGCTCACTAAGAGAAGCTGAGATTATGGCCCCTGTGCCAGGACAGGCTACCTGTACTGGGTGCCTGTGGTCGGGTTGCCCATGATGGTCCTACGGTCCCATTCCCCGCCCCTGCCCCTCGCTACCACACAACTGTGCTCTTTGTGAATCAAGGAGTCCAAATGATGCCAGTGGGTGTGTCCGTTTATACTGCTTAATGAACCACCCGACAACACCCATTTATTTGCTCAAGGAGTCTGTGAATTGGCTGAGCAGGTTTTCTGGTCGATATGACTCACCGGCAGCTGGAGGTCTGTACCAGTCCCACTCACATGTCTGGCAATTGGTTCAATATCAGCTGGGAAAACAGGGAAGCCTTAACCATGTGTTTCTCAGGATCCAACAGGCTCGCCTGAGCTTGTGCACATGGCTACTGGCTTCTAAAAGCAGCAAGAAGAAGGCCAAGCCCCAAAAGGCATGCACTGTTTAAGCCTCTGTTTGCATGACATCTGCCAGTGTCCAAAACAAGCTGCACGGCCAAACTATGATTCAAGGGATGGGGAAACAGGCTCGACCCCTTGGTGGGAGGAATTGTAAAGTCAACATTGCAGAGGGGTGTGCATCCGGGGACAGGGAGAGTTTGAGAGCATTGTTTTCCCCCTCATTATTATGCATTTTCTTCGATAATCTCTCTCCACATGACAGGGGAAATGTCTCTGCTTTCTACGCAGGCATTCTCTGCTTTCTCGTAAACATCTGTGGGTGCCCATGAGCAAACATGGACGTTCAAGGGAGTTACCACCCCTGGGGCAAACCTCAACCAATGGAAAGACAGGAACCAGTGTTCCCTCTTCCAACTCTTAGGTGGACAATTTTAAGGCACATTCTACACAGCTTCTCTGAGGGTCCCCATGGGCTTGAGCCCCAGTTGCTCACAGTTATAATCAATGTAATAATGTTCCTTGAATTGGTTTTCTCTCCTTCCCAAACCCCCACACTTGTCCCTTGAGATCATTTGCCAGAACAAACCACCTTCACGAAAGCCCTTCTCTCATGTCCTGCATTGCAGGGAATCCAAGCCAAGATAACACCCATCTTCACGTACCTTCCTCCTGCCCAAAACCTGGCTCACCCCCTTCCGATCTCCTGGCTCTTCTCCCTCCCTACAGAAGCATGCTCCACTGGGTGGTATTTTAGCAAACTATAATGTCAACACATTACTGACTCCATGTTCCCTTTTAAAATCTTCAAATGTCATCTGTCGTGTTAGCGATCAAATAATTAAACGATGCTTAACTCCTGGAGATTTCATGAAGCTAAATAAAAAACTAATATGGAAGGTCTGAATGTTCATTGTTTGAATAACTTTTCTATTGCTTCGAAGTTAATTGTCTGCCCCCATAAACATATGGCAAATGGTTGTGGTCTTACCCTGCTGTTGACTTAGCTTTGCGAAGCTGCCACTGCTCTTTAAACTGTCATCATATGGTATTGCTTGAGGACCAGGTACTACCAAACATTGGAAACTGGAGGACTTTCAGGATCTATGTAATAAAAAAAAAATGTGATGCTTTCCTCTTGGGGTTAGCCAGTTTGGTAGTTTAAATTGGGATGCGTCGTGGTTGATGAATTTCTTGAGAGGATTATCTACTCTCCCGGTCTCCACGACTCTCATCTTCTCAGACCTACATTTCTTAACTTCTCAGAAGCATTAGGCAATGTGGATGACTTTAAAATTCTCTGGCTTTGTCCCCACCTGTTTGGCTGGTACTGCCTAAATTTCTCTTCCTCTGCTCATCACTTAAATTTTGGCATGACCAGTTGGTACCAATGGCCACCTGTGTGCTAAGGAAAACCAAATTCATCCTCACCTGGAGCGGCTCATCCCTCCTCAGCAACCATGGATACCCCCAAGTCGTCATCAAAGATACTCCTAGATCTCCCCACACCCAAGCCCTCCTTCTCTGTGTTAATAATGCCACCAACAGTGGCGTTATTATCAAGGACCCAAGGCAGAAAGCTGGGAGTCATCCCTGTCACCTCCCTGTCCCTCACCTCCTGCTACAGTCGCCAAGTCCTGTCCACCCTTCCTCCAAAACAAACCTAGAATCCAAACTCCCTTTCCACCTCCGCTGTTTCCAGCCTAGTCCCAGCTGCCACCGCCTGTCACCTGCACCACAGCTCAGTGTCCTGACCTATGTCCCTGCCTCTGCTCTTATCCTCTGCAATCCATCCTCATCACAGGACAAACCAGGCCAATCTTCCCAGATGCCAACGTCACCACGTGCCATTCCCCTAATTTGCCCCTGTCCTTGGGACAAAGAGCAGATTCGCCTGGCATCGAACCTAGCGGATCACTTCCTCTTTCAAAGCGATATCTTCACCTGGCTTTCAAAACACCACCCCTGATTTCCCTCCGTCCCGTCTAGATACTCCTTCTCGTTCTTCTTTACTGGACTCTCGCAACTCCCTGACCTCTGAACAACGTTAAGTGCTTCAGGGCTCAGTCCTTGGTCCTTGTCTCTTCTTGCTCTATACCCACTCCTTTGGTGATCTCACTGGGTCTCACGGCCTTAAACATCTCCACGCTGGTGATTGAGATGCCAAATTGGGATCTCAAGTCCAGACCTCTTCCCCGAAATCCAGCCTCAGACACCCAAGGGCCCCTTCCCATCTCCAGCTGGGTCTCTAATAGACAACTCAAACTTCAGTTCCAAAATGGGGTTGCTGATGCTCACGCCCACGCTGTGCCCTTCCTCAGTCAGTAAAAGGCCAGTCCATCCTTCTGTGGCCAAGGCCAAGAGCCTTGGAGGAGACCCTGACTCTGATCTCCCTCTCACAGCACGCTGTATCCATCAGCAAGACCTGTCGGCCCGATAGTCAAAATACACCCCGCCAAATGATGTGATGTCTGGAACTCGCTTCCAAATGATACCGGAGGGAAGAGATGAATGAGGGTGTAATTAAAACGAAATTGTCTACCGGTTGATAATTGTTGAAGCTGGGTGATGGTACATGGAGGTTCGTCACATACGTTATTCCACTTTGTCTGCAATTTTCCATAATAAGAACTATTAAATCGTACCACTTCTCCCCACCTTCACGGCTACCGCGCTGATCCAAGCTCCTCGTCTCCTGCCTGCACCTGCTGCCGTAGCTGCCTAACCCTGCCCCTGCTTCCCCTGGCTAGCTTCCAGTTTTCTGTGCCCTTTCTTCTACTGAGCACACATCGCACCTGACTCTTAGAGTCTCCTTATTTATTTTTCTCCCCCACCGCTCTGGGAACCCCTTGGGACAGGAACCTTGTCTTACTTTGTCTCCTTAGCCCCATGTCCAAGCACCCAGCAGGCACTCGGTACATGTTTAGCGAGTGAATCATACTTGTTGAACCCACTTTGTGAGTAGTGAATTTGGGGCTCAGAGAGGTTAGGGGCTGGCAGAGGGCAGGCTGCAATTCAAGGTCTGCTCTGTCCCATCCCAGAGTTCTCCTCCTCACCCTCACCGGGAGCAAGTCCCTTCTCTTTCCGAGCCTCAGTTTCCTTAGATGAGTTGGATGACTCACACCATCCAACTCCAACCTGCTGGGCTAGTTGTCTCCTCTAGGGTCAAACACTGGTCCATTTCAGTTTCCAAACGTCATCAAAGGGAAACTCTAAAAGTTGAGAATCGAAAGCAATAGCAGAGAGGTTGGCGAGACGCCAGGCGTGTTAAGGTGGCTCCGGAGGGTCCAGCCTCGGCCCAGTGTCTGTCTGCGCTCCTGACCCAGCAAGGGGTCTCCAAGAAGGGGGAAGCTAGGTCAGCTTGGTCCCACCTGGCTTCCTCTCCGCTCCGGTCCTTCAACCCCCAAGGTGCTGGAGGTCAGCGGAGGAGGAGCCCCCTTAAAAAGGGGGTGTGTGCCGGGAGCTGGGGGGGTGCCCGGCTATGTATCTGCAGCAGTGGTGCTCTCCCGACAGAGATGGCAGAGATGCGGGCGCTGTTCGACACGCCGCCCTGCAGGCTGAACTCCTTCGTGACTCGGTGGCTGCAGCCGTGCCGAGAGTGGAAGGAGGAGGTGCAGGGGGTGGTGAGGACCGTGGAGCAGGTCCTGAGGCAGGAGCACCTCCAGGGGGAGCACGGACTGGACCAGGAGGTGCGGGTGCTCAAGGTAGTCAAGGTGAGCCTGGGCCCCTCCACCACCCCGGCCGGGGCAGGGCAAAACCCGGCAGCGTTGAGTCCCTGCCCCTGAGGATGCTGGGCACCCCGGGCTCGTTATCCCCAGCATGTGATGCTGACATCTCCGGACACCACACGCCCCCCCCACCTAGCTCGCTGCACCCCTCTGCACTGCCGCCTGGAGCAGAACAAATCGAATAATAACGGCTCACATTTTGGGGTGCACTGGCCTAAGCCCTTAACGTGTATTATCTCTAATTCTTGCACCCCGTAAGGCAGGTACTATTCTTTTCCCAGTCTGCAGATGAGCAAAACGGAGACTCAGAGGGTTAAGATTTATATCGGACAAATGTAATTCAGGGACTTTGACGGGATCCCGGTAGAATAAACCACCTGGAAAATACAGTTTGGGGGCTACTGGGGAAATGTTAATAAGACCCAGATTTTAAACAATATATAAGGAAATCGTTGTTGATTGTGTTAGGTATCACAGTAGTTTTGTGGTTATGGGAGAGAATGTTCTTTTATGAACATGAACTCTAAAGTATTTACGGACAAAGTTCCTTGGTGTCTGTAATTTACTTTCAGTGTGGTTTAGATGAAGCAAATGTGGTAAGCAATTTAGACTTGTTGAATCTTACTGGTTGGGTACATGCGTGTAATAGCGTTCTTTGTATTTTCTTTCTATTTTTCTATATGTTTAATATGTCTGATGATAAAAAGATTTTTTTAATAGAGGCTCAGAGAGGTGAGGTGACTGGCCCCCGGTCACACAGCTAGTGCTGGAGCTAAGATTTGAACCTGACTCCACAACCAGGGATCCAAGCTCCCCCTCTGAGATTTTTCTCTAAGCCCTTCCTTCAGCTTCTTCCTGCCACCTCCTGTGCTAGACAGGATGGAAACTCACAAGGGTCAGAGCTAGAAAGGCCCTGGAGAATCAGACAGTCTCGGCCAATCCCTCTCTTAAATATTAAGAAAACTGGGGCACAGAGAGGGTGAGAGACGTTCCAAGGTCACACAGGAAGTTGGTAGCAAAAGCAAGACTAGAATTAGGACTCCTGACTCCCAGCCCAGTGTTTTATTTGTCTCTAGGGGCAATCAAGTGACGGAAGAAAGCTCTGAAAGCCCCAGGCCCCCATATCTTCTTCGCACCTAACCCCAGCATCTGGAGTCCGAGGCCGTGTGATTTAGACATGAGAAACCACAAACTTTGACATCAGACAGTCTCTTGACTTCTCCCCTCACCAGCTATGTGGCCTTGACTTTACCATCTTCCCTCTCAAACCCTCAGTCTTCTCATCTGTGATCAGGGACCCATCACTGTCACCGTGATCATCTCTCCCTCTCCAAGCAAACAGGGCCCCGCAGGCTACGTGACTGGTGCATGGGAAATGCTCAAAGACCAGAAGCGTCATTGCCATCCTTGCCCAAGCTTTCTTCTGGGCCTGGGGCACCAGTCTGACTCAGGCAGACCCTCCCAGACCACCCTCCCTCGACCAACCCTAAAAATAAAGTGGCCATCATTGGGGTGTCTAAAAAGAATAGGATGCTACAAACAGAATGAGTTTTAACGGCAGGAAATGGTATTTACCCAAGCCTCAAATTCTCCCTGCCAACTACAGTCACCTCTTCCCCTGAAACCACTAAATGTAGCGACACCCACGTGCAATGACTAACGAGGAATAATATGGTGTATTTAGATTCTAACCCCTCCCTCCTCCCTACCCGCCGAAAATCTAGCAAGCGGAGCTGGCTGGCATGAGTGAATGCTTGTCTTCAAATGAATCGGGCATAAATAGGTTCAAATTAAAGCAAGTCGGGAAGCCTGTTCTGGATTGTTCTTTCCTCTCTGCCTGGATCTTACCCCTGGGAAAGGCAGAAAAGGCAGTGTAGACACAGCCTCCAGGGGGATGTGCCCTTCGCCCACACACAGGGCGCCACTCCCACCCCTCCCGTGGGCTAGACATGCTGGGTCTGAACGCCGGTGGGGAAGAGAATAGGAAAGGAAGGGAGAATGTGGGGGCTCCTCCTCCTTGGGAGCAGAGCCTGGCTCACAGTCTGGGGTCACAGGGAAGAAAGAGGCATAAGAACCGCTCACTATTTACATTCTGACTCTTCCTCAACAATGAGACCCTGGCGAGCTGATTCATCCCCGACTGCCTCAGTTTTCTCATCTGTATATGGGGGATAAGTATCCCAGCACTCAGGATTGAAAAGGATACTATGCATAAAGGGCTTCCGGGGGTGCCAGACACTGGCAGTGCTCAACCTGTGACGGCTGGATTATAATTTATGTGCAGTGACTCCACCCACCAGGGAAGGCAGCCCCCCTAAGGTCTGATGCCTGCCGGGTAAATCCACCTCCCCACACGCAGTGAGTTGCGGGGCTCGAGGCAACAGGGCGTGGAGAGCAAGTCTAGGATCTCAGAACATCGAAAGGTCCCCTTCAGATCAGATCCATCCGGGTTCAGGCTCCTTCTGTCACAGACGGGGACACTGGCACCCAGGCAGCAGAAGGGACTGCCTAAGTCAACTACATCAAGAGGAGGAGGAGAAAGACATTGCTGAGCTTCCGTGGGCCAGGCACCTCGCCAGACTCTTGGCACGCATTACTTTGTCTCTCCCTCCCAGGAACCCACTGACTCTCCATCGTTACTTTCGTTTTACAGACGAAGGGCCGAGGGCTCAGCTGGGAAATGATTGCTCTGCGAAGGAACAGGGCAAAGGGTCAAGATCAAAGTCAGGCTGCTCCACTGCATCGCCCGTGGCTCTTCCCTGCTTTCTAATGTCACGAAATTATTCACACTCCGGGGAATCCTTAAACAACCCTATGGAGTGGGCGTGACGGTTCCTTTGGCGCTGGCATCTCGCTGTGCGTGAGAAGGCCGCCTGGAAGCAATGCGATGTGGCGGACAGGAAGCCTGGGTTCTAGAGTTGGGCTGGAGACGGTGGGACCACAGCGAGTGACTCATCCTCTCGACGCCTTGGTTTTCTCGCCTGTAAAACGGGGGTGTTATGCGATCCGCCTGTCCCCCAGGGGCTGGTGAGCGTTACACAGGATGGTGCGTGTGAAGCGGCCCGTGGCGGCGGGCCTCAGGGTGACGTGGCTCTGTGCCCCGCAGGTGGGCTCCTTCGGGAATGGCACGGTTCTCAGAAGCACCAGGGAAGTGGAGCTGGTGGTGTTCCTCAGCTGTTTCCGCAGCTTCCAGGAGGAGGCCAAGTACCACAGAGACGTTTTGAGGCTGCTATGGAAAAAAGTGTGGTGTTCCCAGGACCTGCTGGCCCTCGGGCTCAAGGATCCAAGGGTGGCCCAGGGAGTCCCCGATGCTCTCGTCTTCACCATCTGTACCCAGAGGACCAGGGAGCCCATCACTGTCACCATCTTGCCTGCCTACAGAGCCCTGGGTAAGGGGAAGGGACGCGCACGCGATTCACATACCTGCCCTCCCTAGGAGACCTGTCACTCTGTCACCTCTCGCCCGTGGACACCTGCACACACCTGCGTTCACTCATTCTACCGTGTCCTGTGCTGGGGGCTGGGCCGGGGCAGCGCAGGGGACTAACTCAGCTCGGGCCCTTGCGTCACTCAACTTGGGAAACTGAAATTTATCAAGCAATCGCAGAGATAAACACACGACTGCAAGTAGCAGTAAGTACTCGGAGGGAAAGAACAGGTCCCCTGGGTAACCACAGACAGGCTGCTCAGGAAGTGATTTAGCGCGAAGGACATTCAGAAGGAGACAAGACCCCATGAGGTGAAGGAGCTACGACAGTCACAAGTGGTTTTGCTATGTGGCACTCGCTGGGGGCGGGAGAAGAGTGTCTGTCACTATTTGGGTTTTCCTAGAAGACCCCGAGACGAGGATGGGAGGACAAGTTCACCTGGGAGGTAATGCCAGGAAACACTGGGAGGGAAGCGGGGAATGGAGACGGGGAAGGGAAGAATTCAATACGAAGTGCATCAGGGAGCGAGTCACCACTCTGAGCAACTGGGCTTCACGCCCCTGGAGACCCCCGCGTGACAATAGAGAGCACACATCAACCTTATCCCAAGCGGGATGCTGGAGAGCTCAGTCACCGACTTCCCATCGGGCGTTGGCTGAGGGCTGCTTCCCAGGGCGTTAGCTCGCTGGCCTTCGTTGTTTGACCTCGGGCAGAGTCCTAGGTGTTTGAAGTAAATCGTGTCTGCCGCAAGCCCAGATGACACAGGTCTCATCTCAGGTGCCAGCTCCTATGAACTTCCCTGGCTGCGTGGAGCTGTTCCACAGGGACGGTGTCTGAGGTGGGACCCGATCTTAGCAAGAAAGAGTGCTGAGACGCCTGAGTCCTGCGCACCGTGGAACTGGCTCTGCCCTATGAGCATGGAGGGGTTCCAATAAATTACCCAGAAAGAGATCCACAACAGACATTAAGGCAAACTGTGGCCGTGGGGGACATCCAAGGACAATAGTCCTTGCAGTGGAGTGGAGTCCCGAGGCATGGAAAGCCCAGTGTTGGTTCTCCAGAGTAAGAATGTCACAGAAAGGACAGTCACACGAGCCTGAAGATGTGGGGTCTCCAGCATCCCTGGAGGGACACTCCAGTGAACGAGCAGGCTGTCCCCAACAGATCACTCATTCCCTGGAGCGCTTCCTCCATCCCGGTCTCTCTCATTGCTTCCTCTCTCCTCAGGGCCTTCTGTCCCCAACTCTCAGCTACCCCCTGAGGTCTACGTGAGTCTGATCGAGGCCTGCGGTGACCCTGGAAACTTCTTCCCATCCTTCAGCGAGCTGCAGAAAAACTTCGTGAAATATCGGCCAACGAAACTGAAGAGTCTCCTGCGCCTGATCAAACACTGGTACCAGGAGGTGAGCGAGCTGCTGAGACGGGCGGGCGGGAGGGAGGGACGGAGGAGGGCGGACCCAAAAAGCAAAGGCCGAGTTCAGAGTTCATCGTGGCAGGAAACTGCTTCGTGGGGAATAGGGGAGGGAGAGAGAGAGAGAGAATGCTGGTCTTTTGAACTGTAAAGTGAAACAATCACCAAAGAAAATGGAAGAAGAGAAGACAGAGAGGAGAAAGAAATAGAGAAGGAAGGAGAAAAACCGGTAACCTGGAATATTTCAGTACACGATGCTCCAGTGATGATCGAGCACTGACTAATGTCAATTTCGCTGGGTACTGTGCAGTTAATCGGGGCAAGTTAAGGACTAACAAGAGGAAAGATTCATTGAATTCCACCCTAGGAGTGGAAAAGAGGACATCGCGCAGTGTAAACAGCCCAGGAGGTGCATTTCTCAGGCAACGCTTTATTCCCTTGGGGAAGTAAGTTCTCCCCCCACCCCCCGCCGGGGATAATCTCAGTGGAACCTCTAACTTCAAAACAAAACCCAGAGACAAAAATCATTTATTAAATAAACCTTGCAGAGAAGTTACAAGGGAATCAGACTGCAGAAGGAAAGATTGATCCGATTACAAGTATATGTAACAGGGATTTAAAGAAAAAACAGTTACCCAGATGACTGGATTTATGGACAATCTCTGTTCATGGTGGACAAACAGCAACTTCCTCACATGCTTATCCTGTCTAAAAAGGTCAGGAATAAAAGTTGTTTTTGTTAGTGAGTCAACGACTTGTAGGAAAGGCTTGAGGTTTCGTTTATTTGGGGGACTAGAATCAGACAAGATAACTCTGTTTTTGTTTGTTTGTTTTTTTGAGACAGAGTCTCACTGTGTTGCCCGGGGTAGAGTGAGTGCCGTGGCGTCATCCTAGCTCACAGCAACCTCAGACTCCTGGGCTCAAGCGATCCTCCTGCCTCAGCCTCCCGAGTAGCTGGGACTGCAGGCATGCGCCACCACGCCTGGCTAATTTTTTCTGTATATTTTTAGTTGTCCAGCTAATTTCTTTCTGTTTTTAGTAGAGACAGGGGTCTCGCTCTTGCTCAGGCTGGTCTGAACTCCTGACCTTGAACAATGCACCGGCCTCAGGATTATAGCCATGAGCCACCGCGCCCGGCCGAAGCCATTTCTTTAAAAGAAACCTTTCTCAGAAGCTTGATGCATGAGAATAGATTAAAACAGGGCTGCTTAGGCTGGAATGATGGTGGCAGAGCCCAGTGTGCTCACTCTTGGGTCACCTCTTCATAACCCCACGCAGGAGTTACATCTGTCAAACACATAGTGAAGCCCAATGGACTAACCCAGCCCCTTAATTCTAAAATGGGGAAACCAAGGCTCAGAGAGGGAAAGTGACGTGGCCAAGGTCACACAGCCAGTAGGTGGCAGGGCTGAGACAGGAACTTGGATTTCCCGGTTTCTGGTCCAGCGCCATCCTTACCCTGAGTCTTGGAGTCTCCCTTTCCCTTCTTATCTCTCAACAGTACGTGAAAGCCAGGTGCCCCAGAGCCAATCTTCCCCCTGTCTATGCTCTCGAGCTCCTGACGATCTATGCGTGGGAAACGGGGGCTCAGAAGGATGAGCGTTTCATGTTGGACGAAGGCCTCGCCACCGTGATGGGGCTGCTCCAGGAGTATGAGTTCCTCTGCGTCTACTGGACCACGTACTACACACCCCAGAACCCCGTCATCAAGGACTTTCTCAGAAAACAGCTGCAGAAAGAGAGGTACCGGACCACTGCTTGCCCACAGAGGACTGAGGGACACGTGGCATAGGGTTTCACTGGGTGGTTTTATTAGGTCGTGAGGCTGCCACCGTGTCCTACCGACACAGTTGGTGGCCTGCCAAAGTCCCTGGGAACCTTGAGGGGTATAAGCCTTTTCCAAGTTCCCTAAGCCACCCCACCTTCGCCCTCTTGCTCTCAGAAGACCATTTCAGAGGTTTGTAGAGACAGCATGGGAAAATGGAAACCATCTCAGAGACTCAAGTTTAAATCCCAGCTCTGACATTTTCTCACCACCGTGAGCCTCGGTTCTTCATCTGTAAGACAGGAATGAACTGGTACCCACGACGCACGGCCGTTGTGAGAGCCAGAGAAAATATATGTTATGCATCCACAGAACCTAGCATGTAGTAGATGCTAAATAAATGCTCACTGCTATAGCACATGCTGTTATAGCACACCCACGACGCCCCTCGGCCTTTACTGTTCTGATGAGGGCTGGCTCAACTTCCAACTGCTAGCACCTGTGTCCCTTTGCCGGAGACTCTTCCTGTAACCAGCAGCCCCGCGCTGAGTGCAGCCCTCCAGCTGGTCCAGCAAGAGTTGGTGGATAAACACCCCGGCTCCCTCGCCTCTCCGGTGGAAGGACCCTGGGTCCCGCCCACACTGTTTCCCAGAGATCCCTTCCGGCTGGCCACGGTGGTCACTACCTTGACACTCGCCCTTTACTGGCTGCCTCCCATCCTCTGTCTCACTGTCTCACTCCCTCATTAGTGCCTCCTGGAGTCTCCTTCCAAATAAACCGAACCCTTACCGGGGGATCTGCTTCTGGGAGAGCCCAGCCTAGACAGCTCGTTATGTTAGAAGCTCTAGGCCAGTGCAAGCGAAGTCACAAGAATTTTTGGTGTTCCGTTATGTGAGCATTGGGTCTTTTTTTTTTGCAAGAGAAAAAATATAGGTCTCCTTATGAAAAGACGATTTATTATAAGGATGCCCAGAAAATTGAAGTTGGGAAATCATCGGGGCCTGAGACTCCCTCTCTCTCTGCTGCTCTCTCTCATGGCCCACGAGCTCTTGTCTCTCCACACCTGTCCTGCTCCCTCTGCCTCCCCAGTGGATGAGGGACCTCCATCATCCCCGTGTCCAAACCCCAGAGGAAACCAGTTTGATCTTTGGGCACAAGTCCTGTTCATTGGGTCACCTGGTAGGTCACCTGCCTGCCAACGGAATAGAATGGGCCACTTTGGGCCAGGTGACTCCCACCCCATAGGACAGCCTGGTGCTTCCCCCTGACTGTTTCATGCGGGACTATTCTAGGGAGCGGGGGAAGTTGGGAGGAGCAAGCCTGGAGCCTAGTGTGTCCCGTCCACTCCAGTAGCCTGTGTCATGCTCTGTCACGTAGATAAAGTCGCAGCTCCCTCCCAAGCCACAAGCTTCTGGAGTGCAAAAGCTGGGTCTCAATCGTGCGCTTGGCATTCAACACATGCAGTCATCCCAAGTGGCCCAGGCAGGTCATGACCCCCCCTGCAAGCCAATATCCTTTAAAATATTCATTCAACATTTATCTAGAGGAGCGACATTTGGAGGCAGCCAAAACTCTTCTCTGTTGTGGGTCAGAACTCCATTTACTGGCTGTGAGAACTTAGGGAGGCCTGTGCCTCAGTTTGTTCATCTGTTAAATGGGGATGATAACAACGACAAGAATAATAATAGTCCCGGCCGGGCACCGTGTCTCACACCTGTAATCCCAGCACTTTGGGAGGATGAGGTGGGAGGATCGCTTGAGGCCAGGAGTTTGAGACCTGAGCAAGAGGGAGACCCTGTCTCTACAAAAAATAGAAAAATTAGCCAGATGTGGTGGCGCATGCCTGTAGTCCCAGCTACTTGAGAGGCTGAGGCAGGAGGATCGCTTGAGCCCAGGAGTTGAGGGCTGCAGTGAGCTATGATGCTGCCACTGCACTCAAGCCTGGGCAACAGAGTGAGATCCTGTCTTAAAAAAACATATAATAATAATAATAATATTAATAATAATAATGGTCCCTACCTTATAGAATTGTTTAAGGATTAAAATAGATTAATTCACACAGGGTTTGGCCCAATGCTTCGATGAAGCTCCGTAGTTGGTGGCGGGGGTCTCACCACTATCCAAAGCGACGCAGCAGCTCTGACCTCAAACTTGTGTAGCCTGTTGTGAATTTGAAAGGTGCCCCTGCCCGAGTGGGCATGTGGTATTGCTCCAGTGGCCTCTTAGACCTCACTCTCCCCAACCCCCAAAATTCCTTGCAAACACCTCGCGTGCTCTCCCTGAGACAAATTCTTGGAAATGCGATCGTCTCCATCCTGTTACTCTGCAGCGATGTTCTGGAGCCCTCCTGGACTGACAGCCCTGGGCTCTGGGCACAGCAGATGCCCAGGGGCGTGAGTAGATGACAGCTGAGAAGGTTCCTCTGTGGCTCGCAGGCCTGCAAGCCAGCCAGAGCCTGGGCACCCTCCCCCTGTGTTGCAGGCCCATCATCCTGGACCCGGCTGACCCCACCCACAATGTGGCGGAAGGGTACAGATGGGACATCGTTGCTCAGAGAGCCGCCCAGTGCCTGAAACAAGACTGTTGCTATGACAACTGGGAGACGCCGGTCCCCCGCTGGAACATGAAGGTAACAGGGTCCTCTCCGGGTTGTCAAGGGCTTGCAGCTCGGAATGAGCTAAATGGGTAGTGTTGACTTATTCACGTCTGCGCCAATGGAGGACAGGACGTTGGAGTCAGACAGGTCGAGGCTAGGCTGCACCACCCACCGGCTCTGTGAACTCGGGAAAATTCTGTGGCTCTCTGAGCCTCAAGTTTCTTATCTTTAAATTCTTGTTCTCGTTTCCTTTCTTTTTCCTGTAACCTATCGGAGAATCAGTTCCGTGCTCCTGAGCATCCTTTGCAAGAGCTGAGCCCAGCGGCGTCAACTCAGTGAGCTGTTTTGTGCCAGCACTGAGCTCGGGGCCGGTGGGGGTGGGGGCCTAGCGACAACACGGCTGCGGAAATACTGGGACGTGGCCCTGACCCTCAAGGAACTCACCCTGGGCTGTTAGGAAACAAGTCCATGAAACAAATTTGTGCAAAACTGCTACAGAGAATTACCAGCGAAGACAAGATACTCAGAAAACAAAAAACGCCCAGTAACGTTATGTGATGCCAAACCTACGGTACAGACAAAGATCATAATAATCTACTTTATCCACATGGCACTTTATAATTTGCAAAGTGCTTGTCCAGGGACTGTGTCCGTTGATCCTCACGGACAATTCTGCAAAGTAGGAAGGTCAAGTGTTATCATTATGTTTATTATTACTTTTACTATCCTTTTACTGAAGAGGAAACCGAGGTTCAGAGTGGTTAAGTTAATTAACTAAGGTCACACTGCTAAGAGGCAGCAGAATCAGGATTCACACCCAGGTCTTTGTGGGTCTCTGGAAACAGAGAATAAATGTTTTCTGAAGTCACCAGAGAAGATTCCTTGAAGAAGTTAGGGGGTGAGGTGAGAGCCCTATAGGCCAGGGAGGGGGATGTAGATGTTCAAAACAGAAGATCCTCCAGGTCGAGGTCCGGGGCGGGGGCTCAGGGGCAAAGGACGGGAGGTGGAGATAAGCACGGTGTGTGCAGGAACAAGAGACCGAGCTGCCTGGAGCACGAGGCAGAAGCAAAATCAGAAGCTTTGTAGAAAGGTACACAGATTACAAACGGGGGACCCACCGATGGGCTCTGGATTTTTCCCGAATATAAAAACCATTGTGCAAAGATTTTTACTTGGCAAATCAGAAGACTTGGGGATGCTAGGCGAGAGGCCCCGCCCTCCCCAGCATCTTCCAGGCGGTGCACTCCAGCCACCCGGCACTCTCAGGCCCCGGGGAGCACCACCTCTGGAGGTGGCCGGAACACAGACTTTGGAGTGTCACCAAGCCCACTTCACACACCTGCTGTGCTCCCCATTCCCTTTGGGTCTGATTGCTTAGTAAGTTACTTAAACCCTGTTCAACCACAATTTCCTCTTCTGTGAAATGGGTACAGTAGTAGAACCAGCCTCCCAGAGCTCCTGTGAGAATAAAATGTGTTAAGAGTATGGAGGGTGCCCAGGATAGACCCGGAAAGTGGTTGGCTCTCCCTAAACGTTCGCTGCTGCGTCGCTGCTGTTGAAAAGGTGAGGCCAGGTGAAGGGAACTTTTGCACATCAGACAGGGAATATGGACCGAACCCCTCTCCGTTTCCCTCTCCCTTCCACCAGAGGGCGCGAGACATCGAGGTGACAGTGGAGGGAAGGGGCTTCCCAGATTTGAACCCTTATATGAGTCCATAAAGACGATTAAAGAGAAAGTCCAGGGCAGCCCAGCCTACTCCCGCCTGCAGCGCCTGTCCTTCCGGGAGCCGGGCAGCGAGAGGCAGCTCCTCAAAAGTCGCAGCTGCTTGGCCGATTGTGGGATCTTCTTCAACAGCCACGTCTCTCGGCTGGGGACCGTGTCCAGCGAGATCCAGGTGTTTGTGAAGAAGCCCGATGGCGGGAGCCACGCCTATGCTGTCGGGCTCACCAGTGCCGTCTGGGCTCCGAAGCAGCAGATCGGATACCGGCAGGGGCTGCCCACAAAGCGGCAGCAGCTGCAGTTCCAAGGCGAGGTCCTGCACGACTCACGGCGTCTGGGATGCTATGGCATGCAGGACAGCGACACTCTCGTCCTCTCTGTGAAGGCTCAGTTTCCAGCCAGCTGGTTTCCTCTGGGAAACTTCTCTGTGCATTGCTACCATCTAATGCAGAATTCATGCCATCGGCCACCCTTCCAGTTCTCTGCTGGGGAGGGCCCAGGTCTTCGCCAGCGTTATAAATAGTTATCCTCGCCCTGCCTGTAGGGGAATAAGGAACGGTAAGAGAGACTAAATATGCAAACAGACAATGGCCAGACCACACGCAGCAACAGAATTCTGACCTACAATCCTCTGCAGCAACCAAGCCCAAACCATCAGGACTTGGCCAGTAACTGCCAGCTTCTCTAACTCCCCACCCTCGCCTTACCCTGCTTCCAGTGTAGGGACAACCAGAGAAAGCCAAATAAGCTCCCCAAACCATTCACGTGATTAGCCCAGCTCCTAGGAAGCAATGCTGACAGCTTCTCCACACCAACAACCTCCATCAGGGGATACCTGAAGCCTCCCCCATTTTCTGCTAGAAAAATTTCCCATTCCCCTGCCTGCCTTTGAGTCTCTGTCCAAGGCAAGGGATAGTGGCTGGTTCCTTTGCAAACAGCAAGTTCTACATAAATAGCCTTTGTTGTGGCCAGACATGGTGGCTCACACCTGTAATTCCAACACTTCGAAGGAGGATCACTTGAGGCTGGGAATTTGAGATTAGCCTGGGCAACATAGCAAGATCCCATCTCTAAAAAAAAAATTCTTTTTTTTAATTAGCTGGGTATGGCAGCAAGCGCCGATAGTCACAGCTACTCAGGAGACTGAGGCAAGAGGATCACTTGAACCTAGGAGTTCGAGGCTGCAGCAAACTATGATCACACCACTGTACTCCAGCCTGGGTGACAGAGAATGACCCTGTCTGTACAAAACAAAATGAAACAACAACAACAAAAAAGACAGACTTTTTTTGCTTGTTCTCATTTGGATGCTCTCTTTGTTTATTTCCATAGGTGTTAATGCTGTCCTAGTGGTTATTGCCTAATCATTTGAGCCTCTCAACTCTGGGAAACAAGGACTATGGAGAAACTGAGACCAAAAGGGCAAAGTCTGGGAGATTGAGGATGATGCAGTATAAAAATTCCCCTCAACTCCTGAAACCCACGCACAAACAGTACATAATAGTCCAGAGTCTTTAGGAAGATAATAGCATCTTTGTTATCAAAGGATGTCATGTAATCAGGTTTATTCCAACCAATCAATAAAAAGTTTCCTTTTGTCCTCCCGTTTTGCCCTGCTTTCTGATGGACTACTATTGCAATTCCCAAATAAACTCTTTTTTTTTTTTTTGGAGAATCAATCTCTCTGTGGTTTATTTTACATTGATAATTTCAACATATGATTTTTGAAAGGACACAAACATTCAGACCATACCAGTCAGCTCCCTCTTCTTTGGGATAAAAAAAAAAGCCCAAGGCTAGAGAGTGTATTTTAATAAAGTTTCTTGTTAGATTGTTTTTGGAGTTGGAGTCTGTGTTGCCCAGGCTAGAGGGCAGTGGCTATTCCCAGGTGCAATCATAGCTCACTGCAGCCTCAAACTCCTGGGCTCATGTGATCCTCCTGCCCCGGGTTCCCAAGTAGCTGTGACTACAGGCACACACCACCTCGCCTGGCTTTAATAAAGTTTTTGACACACTCATCTTCAAAGATAAAGCATGAAACAAAGCATTCTTCACCGTGGAGTATCTTAACCACAGATTCTAATTTCTTGGTCTTAGATGGGTCCTAGGAGTCAGTAATTTTTTTTTAAAGTTCCCCAGATGTTTCCTATGTGCAGACAGTGTTGGGAAGTCCTGGGCTAGAAAACTAGAGTGTTTCTCAGACCGAACTGTGAATCTGAATCACCTAGGACAGTGCCTTTAACATGCGCACAAATCACGGCAAGATCTTGTTAAAATGCGGATTCGGATTCAGCAGTTTTGTGGCGGAGGCCGGCCGCTCTGCGCTTCTAACAAGCTCCCAAGCGTCACAGACCACACTCTGAGTAGCAAGGCCCTAAGGCTAGGCTCTTGGAGGAAATACAGATTCCTGGGTCCCACCTGTCAGAGATTCTGATTTGGTTAGTTTTTTGTGAGCCCCAACAGTCTGCAGTTTAACAAGCTCCCTAAGGTGTTTCTGATGCCCAGGAAGATTTGGGAATTACTAGAATAAATGAATAACGTCTAAACTGCATGGAGTTAAAATCTGGAAACAAACCGTGGTTCTATCATTAACTCCTTGTGTGATTTTAGGAGATGACCCTTCCCCTCTGTAGGTCTCTTTATCAAGAAAAGAGTGGAGAAGTTGATCTCTTAGGCCCTTCTAGTCCTCACCTTTGAGAACCGCCCACTCCCCACCCCTCACCCCTACGACAGTTCACATGAGTCTGAGAACTACAATGCCCACAATGCCCCGCGCTGCTCCGCTCTCACGTGGGGTGGTGCGGTGGGGGTCGATAATGGAGGCATTCCCCACAGTTCTTTGCGGTGGCTCAAGATGGCGGCGCTCAATGGCGCCATGAGCGATTCGGATAACAGCAGCAGCAGTAGCAGCAGCGATGCGGAGGAGCTGGCTCGGTGCCGGGAGGCCGCGATGCCGGCCTGGGGCTTGGAACAGCGCCCGCGGGGGCCGGAGAAACCAAGAGCCGGTAGGGGACTGTGTTCAGGGAAGGGCGTGGGATCCTCCCCCGGGACCCGAGAGGATGGACGGTGCACAGAGTCACTAGGACTCCACTTTCTTCCCCGAGAGAGCTCCAGGGGCTGGGTGAGGTTCAGACAGGGGCAGCGAGGAGGGTTGTTTCATTGTCTTAGTCGAGGAAACTGAGGCACCGAAATGTCTCTTGACTCTGCGTCCTTCCGTCTGGTCTCACTGCCACACACTGGCAAAGCGGTCACCTCTCCGAGATGACTGCGACAGGTCGCTCGCATTATTCTGGCATCCAGCCTTTCCCTGCCTTCAACACATTGTCCTACCCTGAGGCTGCCAACAGTTGTGTCCAATGCATAGCTCTTGACCGTGGCTCCCTAGTGCCCTGGGAATAAATCCGAAACCCTTCAACATGAGGATGCCTAATCATGGATAGAATCCGGTGGGTCCTTGAATTTGGAATGGAAAAATATTGCATATGTACTTTTCATTACCCTATAACTGAACTTTAGCATCTCTTTCCCTCGTGCTCGTGAGCAACAAGCCACAGTAGTTTTGGCCATACCTGTTACTTTATCCCAAACGGAAGTCACAGATTTTCACATCTCGTTTACAATCTTTGCAGATATATCAATATATCATTTTATTGATAAGATATTGGGAAAAAGTCAATTTACACTTATCGCTACTTTAAAATTGCACTGATTTTAAGATCCATCTCTAGATCTTATTGAATGCATTAATAAAGAAGCACACATATTAACATCACAAATGCGGTTTACTATTACAATAACTAAATTTCAGTATCATTGATTTTCTTCATAATCCTATATGTTGCATTTTATGCACTTAAAACATTATTCTGAGAAGGGAACCAGGCTTCACTACGCTGTTAGAGGGGAACATGGCAAAGAAAGGTTAAGAACCTCTGTGTTTCTTTAAAAGGACTTACAAGCCTTTTGATGTTCCATTCACTGCCTCTCCCTTCCCACTGTCCTGCCACCTCTGAGCGTCATGGCTGCACTTTTCTCTGCAAGTTCCATGTAGATCTGCCTTTCCATCTCGATCACTCACTGGCATGAGAACTTAGGCAAAGTACTTAAATGTCACTGTACCTGAATTTCCTCATCAGTACAGTGGGGATAATAGTAATGCCCAACCCATAACGTTGAGAGATGCATCTACGGTGCTTGATGTATATTAAAGGCCCAATAAATGGCGACAAATATGTGCTTGGCCTCTACATGTTCTGCTTTCCCCCTCCTGCCTAACTTTTGCTCATCCTTTAATCCAACTGAGACACTACCTCTTTGGCAGGTACTTGCTCCGCAGATATTTACTGAGCGAGAGGTTATGTGATGTGAACTTCACGAAGGCTAGAATCTGGCCTGTCTCTCCACCACACTATCCTCAGGGCCTCGCACAGTACCCAAGAAAAGAGTTCTTGCAGGAATGAACTTGCCCAAAGACACCTGTCATGAATGAGTGGACTGGGATTCCAGCAGACTCCCAGTCCAGTGGCTTCTGCCTTGACAGAATGGATTCCTATGTGGCAGCGTTAGGAGCACTTGATATTAAGTGCTGGTCTGGGACAATTAACATAACTTTTGGGAGTAGCAGTTTCCTCATCTGTAAAACTCCTAGGGTTGTTGTGAGTCTCAAACATGAACCAACATGTGTGAAGATACACATGTGAGAAGTGATATCCAAGGTACTGGCTTTACAACTCCTTGTTTTTGTGACATCATAAATCCCCTGCCGATCACAGTAGATATAGCTGCTGACAATAAGCGCTGTTATTTATCAAGCACCTACTCTGTGCCAGGCAAGATGCTGGACATTTGGAGTACATTCTTGGGTGATTTTGGTAATAGCCACCAGGAGTCAACAACTCACTTGTATGCCCCCATTCTAAATACTGCATTCACTGTCTGGTTTAATCTTTGCAGCAATACCACAAAGAGGGTATTATTGGCTCCACTGTACAGACGAGAAAGCCGATGCTCATAAAGGTGAAGTAACTTGGCCAAGGTCATCCAGCTTGTAAGTGGTAGAACCAGACATAAATCCAGATCTGTCTGACCCCCAAGTCCACACTCTTCATTGCTGTTACGGCACTCTCTGGCACGGATAAGTGTCTATTGTAGGCAAAACTCCCACCCTTTGGTTTATGACTGTGTGCAAATGTAGGTCCCTATTTTATTTATAGACCCTCTAGATACAGCTCTTAAATCCAGTGATGAGGAACTGGTCACTGTAATTTCAGGGCAGCATGTACTTTGATTTATTTGTCTAACATTTATTTCTAACTGAGGCACTTTGCCAGAAGTTGGGGATACACAGATAAAAAGAGGGAGACCATGTACCCAAGCAGCTTCCACATCCAGGGAGGAGGTAGACACGGAAACAAAGCATCCAAAACACTGACTCTGGAAAGTTGGTCATCTTAGCCCTGTTTCGTAGATGAGAAAACAAAGGCTCAGGGCGATAAAGTGCCTTGTCCAGGGTCACACAGCTTGTCGGCGGCAGAGCCAGGACTTAACTGAACTGTTTCCCTCTGGGGTCTAATACTGTCTCCGTTCCGTGACGGTACCTCCCATTCATCGCCCAGTAGTCGTGACAGCGGAGATCCCCTTCCTGCCTGTGACTGTGCCCAAGAAGAAGGCCAAGTCTTTAAAGAGTGTGTCCATCCAGACCCCACGTTATGCAACCTCAGGAGCATCAGGTGCTTTTGCATTCTGCGTTGTGCCCCAGAGCACGTGGACATAGACCGCAAGGTACCAGGACACAGGCGCACTGTGTATATACGATGACACAGACCCAGCAGTGCCCCCTAGAGTTGTTTAATACACCGTGGCCCTCCACTGGGCCCAAGTTACCAGGTGCCCGTTTTGTTCAGTTGGTCCTTTAAATACACAAGCCTGTTTCGTCCCGTTATTCAAGTCAGAAACCTCAGAGCCATCTTGCGTCATCTCTCACGCCTACCCTGCAGCCAGCCCATCAGTGGGTCCAGTTGACTCCGTCTTCAAAATGCACCTATCCAGTGTCCGACACTTCTTACCTCCTCGGTGACCGCAGCCAACGCCCTGTGTCTGCCCTTGGCCCTTGATGATCTCACTCCACACCACAGCCAGAGATGTCCTGTGAAAACCTAAGTCCATTCATGTCCCTCCTCTGCTCAGTCCTCCCGGGGCTCCTCATCTTCCTCAAAGCTCAGGTCCTCTCCTTGGCCCACATGTGGGGGCCCTCTGTGTTCTGGCTCCCATGCGTTCTCCATCTCTGCTGCTCCCCAGTTGTAAACCCACCAGGGAGGCTCCTGCCTCAGGGCCTTTGCACATGCGCTTCCCTCTGCCTGGAAGACTCTCCCAGATAGCAGCTGGGCTCACTCCCTCACCTAAATTTCTGTTCATCTGAGAAGCCCTCCCTGCCCACCTTCATACAGGGATCCCCCAGTACTCCCCACTTTCCTCCCCTGCTTTTTTGTTTTTTTCATATATTTTCTGTTACCCAATTTTATATTTTGTTTGTGTGTGTGTGTGTGTGTGAGAGAGAGCGATCTCTCTCTACCAACTAGAACGTAAGCTGCATGAAGACAGGGATATTTGACTAGGCGGTTCAGCATCTAGAGCACCTGGTTGCTGATAGGCATTCTGCATTTAGTTGAATCGATGTCCACCAGGCCAGGCATCCCCAATGTTTTGGCTTAAAAAACATGATCAGTGTAAAGAGTCACCTTCTCTCTCTTTCACAGCATTTAGCACACAGCCGGGCACACGGTAGACACTCATTAAGTTGTGTGATCAGATTGTACTTAGACTCGCCTGTTCAGCATCGAGGGTAAGAGGGGGGCCCTGGAGCCAGATGCCCTGAGTCCTTGTCCCCAACTCTGTTGCTTAACAGCTATCTGACTCTGGCCAAGTTATTTTATCTTTCTTTGATGTTCCTTCTTCTGTAAATGGGGATAACAGCGATCCCTCTAATGGAATTGTTGGGAAGATTCACTGAGTTATACATGTGAATTGCTTAGTGCCTGGCACACGACAGATGTTGTCATC
>CAUYSK010001192.1:0-22115 GCA_963575035.1 Avahi laniger | reverse complement strand
TACTGATTTTCTTAATATTGTATTTTTTCATGGCTATTGTTCCATTCAATATTCAAACTGTAGGCCAGGAGCGGTGGCTCACACCTGTAATCCTAGCACTCTGGTATGCTGAGGCAGTCGGATTGTTTGAGCTTAGGAGTTTGAGACCAATCTGAGCAAGAGTGAGACCCTGTCTCTACTAAAATAGAAAGAAATTAATCAGAAAACTAAAAATATATAGAAAAAATTAGCCAGACATGGTGGCGCATGCCTGTAGTCCCAGCTGCTTGGGAGGCTGAGACAGAAGGATAGCTTGAGCCCAGGAGTTTGAGGTTGCTGTGAGCTAGGCTGACACCAGGGCACTCACTGTGGCCCGGGCAACAAAGCGAGACTCTGTCTCAAAAAAAAAAAATAATTTTTAAAAAAATCTTTCCAAAAGCATCAGAAAGCCAATGAGATAGTAAGAGATTATCAGGGCAAAATCTAACAGAAGACAAAAGATAAACAGAGAAATAACTCTGCTTTGGGCCTGAGAACATTTATTAAAACTAGTGCCTATAAGTTTCAGTTTTTACTGTGGTATAGGGGATAGAAAACAAAGCCCAGGATTTTCCCACGTGGTGCAGTCTAAGGGAAACTCACCACGTATAGCTAGGACGATAAAGGGCTACACCCTGGTAGGGTGAACTGAAGGTAAACTTTTCCATCCCTGGGGAATGCATGAAAAAATTGCCTTCTGCTTAGCAGACTGCTGATGGGTACAAGGCTTATTTTGGGGGTGATGAAATGTTCTGGAATTAAATAGTAGTTGTGGTTGTATAACTGTGAATATACTAAAATTTACTGAATTATATACTTTACAAGGGTGAATTTTAAGGTATGTGAACTATATCAATAAAGCTATTATAAAAAATAAGGATAGAGTGGGAAGGTCATATTATGTCTAATTGCAACTCTAAAAGAGAAGAGAATATGAAACAGAGACAATATTTGAACACATAATGGCTGAGAATTTTCTAGAACTGGTGAAGGATACCAATTCACAGATTCAAAAAATCCAAAGATTCCCAGGCATGATCAATGCTAGGAAATACTCGACTAGATTCATCAGAGTGAAGTTGTCAAAAATAGAGATCATAAAAGTAGCATAGAAAGAGGCAACAATTAGATACTATCCCATTCTTGTCATAGCTTATATTGGAACTTCATTCCTTTTTATGGCCAAACGATCCATTGTATGTATATGCTATGTTTTGTTTATACATTCATCTGTTGATGAACACTTGGATCATTTCCACTTTTGGCTGTTGTGAATAATGCCACTCTGAACATTCATGTACAAGTATCTGTTTGAGTCCCTGCTTTTAATTGTTTTGACAGACTGTTTACTTTTAACATACTTTTCTTCTACAAGCACAAATTTATTTGGAATAAAGCCAAAGAATATTTTATTTCCACAGTCCCTCTTTTATAATGCTACAGGCTCTTACTGTGAGCCATCTGTAGTTACCAACAACCCTATATAATATGCAGAAGCAGGCAGCAGTTATCTACTGACAAACTGGTTTTTAATTTGCCCAAAACTCTGTGACATTTATATATTGACAAAGATTCTCTCCCTGATCAAACTCAGGTTTACCTGAACCTTTTCTTTTTTTTTTTTTGAGACAAACTCTCACTCTGTCACCCTGGGTAGAGTGCAGTGGCATCATTGTAGCTCACTTTAACCTCAAACTTCGGGGCTCAAGTAATCCTCCTGCCTCAGCCTCCTGAGTAGCTGGGATTAGAGGTGCATGCCATGATGCCTGGCTAATTTTTCTGTATTTAGTAGAGATGGGGTCTCACTCTTGCTCAGGCTGGTCTTGAACTCCTGGCCTCAAGTGATCCTCCCACTTCGGCCTCCCAAAGTGCTAGGATTACAGGCATGAGCCACTGCACCCAGCCCTTTTAAACATTATTTGAAGTTCACTTCTAGTTATGTTGACCCAGGGAAGAAATAAGAGATTAAAATAGATACTCTTACTGAAAAATTATTTATGAAACTTTATCTTAAAGCATGGTAAGGAAGACTTTATTCAAGAGGTCCATGGTGGTAAGTGCAGGGACCACTGCTATGGGGTTTTGCAGTGAGAGAGAAAGACTGGCCTCAACTCTGAATACAGCATGGGCAAGTGGGAATTTATAGCCAAGAAACAGGTTAGTGGATTATTGGGTTGGTGGATAGAAAATTCCTAAGAAGGAGTGGGCACAGTGGCTCACACCTGTAATCCTAGTACTTTGGGAGGCAGAGGCGGGAAGATTGCTTAAGGCCAGAAGTTCGAGATCAGCTTCAGCAAGACCAGGACTGTCCCTCCATAAATTAATATTACTATATTAGAGACAGAAATGATCTCAGGAGTTTTGCAGGGCTTTGCCCTGAAGGAATATGTGAACGTGTTAGTTTGCATATCAAAAGCTGCTTCACCTCAGGAGGGCATCTCAAAGGTCAGCGGCAGCTGCTTTCCAAGGAACCTGTGGTTCTTGCCTGCTTTAAATGACAAAACAGGTCTGCAAGGAGCCACAGGATGAGAGCTGATCAAAGAGTGCCCGCCCTGAGAGACAGACACCCGTGACTAAAAGCAATAAGCCCAAGGTACAGTTCCTACTCGACTTCTGATCACCTGTCTCCATTTGCAAT
The DNA here is from genome assembly GCA_963575035.1 of Avahi laniger. Taxonomy (NCBI): domain Eukaryota; kingdom Metazoa; phylum Chordata; class Mammalia; order Primates; family Indriidae; genus Avahi; species Avahi laniger. The sequence continues at coordinate 19,459 of CAUYSK010001192.1, read as the reverse complement.
AACTAGATAAAGAAATATGGAGCCACTGTATCTCTGTTTAACCCTTCTGATAAGTGATAGCTTTATCATAGAACTTAGAAGTTTGTCTCTGAAAGATTTTGTAATCATATGTTCATGTAGATAGAGTTAATTAAGGGATCTATAGAAGCCTTTTGAAATACTTTTAACCTAAAACGAACTACCTGTTATTATGTAAACCTGTTACCCCTGGCAACTGATCTCTGTACCCATAAATACCCATGTTAAACTTTATTCTTGGCCTCACAATTGAGGATATTCGTGAGGACCCCCGAGTACCCTCGCTTTGCTTTTTCTTTATATAAATCTTTAAAACTATACCTTCATCTCTGTGTATTCTTTTATTTCTATTATTTTCTTATCCTTTGCGATGACCCCTGCCTAGGGGACCCAATTTTTTGCTGGGAGCGTAGCTAACTCCCCGCACAGGACCCCTTCTCTACAAAAAAGTTGGTTGGGCATGGTGGCGCATGCCTGTAGTCCCAGCTACTCGGGAGGCTGAGGCAGGAGGATCACTTGAACCCAGGGGTTTGAAGTTGTAGTGAGCTGTGATGATGCCACTGCACTGTAGCCAAGGTGACAGAGTGAGACCCTGTCTCAAAAAAAAAATAATGCTTAAAAGAAATCTATACTACCTTTTGGTCTTTAAGGTCCCCATTTCTGGATCAACTCAGTTTTATCTCTGAAGTGCTATCCTTTCTTTAGTTCTAGGATCAAAATTACTATAGTAGACTAAATAATGGCCCTCAAAGATGTCAGGTTCTTGTAACCATAAAGCCTGGTCAGAAAAAAAAAAAACGATGTCAGGTTCTAATCCCTGGAATCTGTAAATGTTAACCTTATTTGGAAAAAAAGATTTTGCATATGTGATTAAGGATTTTGAGATAGAGAGATTATCGAGGTGAGACCCAAATACAATCACAAGTGTCCTTATAAGAGAGAGGCAGACGGAACTTTGACACAGGCAGAGGAGAAGGCAGTGTGACCACGGAGGCAGAGATTGAAGCGATACAGCCATAGAACGCCTGCAGTCCCCAGAGGCTGGATGACACAGGGGACAGATTCTCCCCTGGGGCTTCTGGAAGAAACATGGCTTTGACAACACTGATTTTGGTCCAGTGATACTGATTTTTGGACTTCTGTCCTACAGAACTATGAGATAAAAAATTTGTTTTAAGTCACCAAGTTTGTGGTAATTTGTTACAACAGCCACAGGAAGTGAATATGATTACTTACAAAGATAATTTGTATTGAATTGCAAAAGTAATTTTCTACTAAAGGGAATAGACAGTATTCTGTGACCAGATAATTATATTTGACACTTATGAATTTCCAGTAGGTCTAAAAATCGTAGTCAGAATGAGATTTTATTGATTCTCTGAAAGAAAATTGTTCCTCATTTGTCAGGTTAGTTAGCTTTTCAGGTCATTTTTTTTTAAACTTCCACCTAGTCTATAATGGTTCAAAATGATTATTGGCCAAAATAAAGTCATGATTTAATGTGTTTTATTTTAAATCTTATGATTCAAGAATTAACTTAGTTAAAAGAAATAACAAAGCCTTTCTGTTTTTCAGAATGAGGATTATTGAAAATAATTCCTCAAAGATTCAATCACAAATAGATAAAGTGAAACAGCTAAGGGCAGAGTATGACACAAAAGAAGTAAAATATCATACTCTCTCCAAAGATCCTTCAAAACCTATTCCAGGTACTGTATTTTGTTTAAAATATTTGAGAGAAATCCCAACTGTTTCCAGTTATTATCTATTACACAAATTAATATAAATGTGCTGATATGTGTGCATCTTCCAAGCATATATTGTATAAACAACTTTAGTCAGGACTCTAGTTAGATACAAGGGAATCAAAAAACTTTAAATAACCCTAAAAGATTAAAAGAGTTCTAGTCTGACTGGATTATATAAAGTGTAATGCAGTGGCTCTTACAGTGTGGTTCCTATATCAACATCAGCATCAGTGGGAAGCTGTTAGAAATGCAAATTTGGGGGCCACATCACAGACTTACTGTGTCAGAAACTCAATGGGTGGAGTCCAACAGTCAGTGTTTTAACAAGTCCTTTGGGTTATTCTGATGTACTCTAAAGTTCGAGGACCACTGGTATAATACATGGAAAAACTGTAGTGTATTAAGTTGTGGTGATGAATATTGTTGATTTATGCTGATGTCAGCATTCACTGGTTCCACATCTTCTATATAATACTGTTGCCACATTTTAAGAAATTGGAGTATATCCTGGAATTCATTGAGGATGTTGAGAAGTTTGTATGATAAATGGATATAAGAATTGCAAATATTCAACCTGGGGAAACAAAAGACTTTGAGGATAGGTAACAATATTCAAAACTTTTAAAGATTTTGGCTAGTGTTTATTCAGAGGCAAGATTAATAGGTAGAAATTTTAGGAAGCCAGATTTGGTTTCAGTAGAAGCTCTGTCTTGAGGTAATGAGCTACTCCATACTGGAGGATTTCAACTGAGATTGAATGATCATACTGCATTTAGCAAAAGTAGGGACTAGAATCACTTTCAAATATAAAATTGTGACTGGCAAATAACAAATAAGGTACATATGTTAATAAGTACAAAATAACTGACAAGTTGACTAAATGCTGAGAAGTTTCAGGGTAAGAGAATGATTAAAACTGAGTAGAATTAATTCAGGGAAGTTTTTGGAGGTGGGGTATTTTGAGGTATGTCTTAAAGTCTGTAATTGGCCCGAGTAAGAAAGAAAGACATTTGAAGTGTGTGTGTGTCTGTGTGTGTTATGAATAATGAATAGAGGAAATAGTGAGAGGGAGAGAGGATGACAGGCATTTATAAGTTTTGTGTTAGAAAGAATAAACTGATTACCCTGGGGTTAGCTCTAGTAGAGTAACCGGAGATTTGGTTAGAAAGAAATCTAATGAATCCTGAATTGTTAGGCAGAGGCTCTTGGTTTTATTGAGTAACAGTGATATGTAGGGGTTTTCAGAGCGTGGTGATGAATGAAGTCATTAAAAAAATTTTTTTTCAGATGCTCAAGTGTGTGTGTTCTCTGAACAGTCTTCACTGATGATTTTTAAAACTGCTAGCCATTTCCAATTTTATGCTGATTCTACTTATGTTCAGTAAGCTACAAGTACATGCTACCATTTCTGAATTATTTCTTAACATAGTGAATTCTCTCGCCTATGTTGCTAAGACTTGCTGTTTGAGCACAAGAGTCCGTGGCCTGTTTGGTTTATTCCCCTTTCCCTTAGGCATGACTCTCCAACAATCCGTCAATCTAGATGCTCTCACTAAATACATGAAACATCTTGAAGATAAATATGCAGAAATTAAACAAGCTATGATGATAAAATATGTACCAGCTCAAAAGAAGACTGATTTAGATGAGGAGAAGATGGCGTTATTAAAACGGCGAGATGTAGCGGAAAATCTGAACAAAGAACTACAGTTTCGGTATAAAAGGCGATTATATGTTTTTAAAGTTTGAAGCTTTTATTTGTGTTTATTCTAATATTCCACCGTTTGATTTTAGGCTCAGTATGTTATTGATTTTTTTTTATCTTTATAGTCATCAAAGGCTACAGATAATCTCATATGCACTTGCTTCATGGGTAAAATCTGATATGAGCAGCTCATTTCAAGACTTTGTAGAACAAATTCAGAAAACCAAAGTTTTAAATGGTAACTTATCTGTATTTTTTAATTAGCACAAATAATGAAAGACATTTTTCCCCAGAAAGTTAAAGAATGGGGTTTTCTTAGGCTGAGTTTAAAGAAAGCAAAAACATACTTACTTCTGCTAGTTCTCTGTTACTCTTTGGGTTTCTTCCTTCTGCAGCTGACAGATAATTGGTAAAGAATAGATTTGGTGAGCCTGAGAAAGAATGCCTGAAAATGTACCTGAAAATAAAGAGGAAAGGGACAGGGAAGCCACTCAGTTTAGGAAGAGGTTGGTCCTGTTAGAAACCATAGCAATAAGTTGTTGGTATTAAACACATGTGTATTTATTATTTTCTATTGACAAATAACCTTAAATGTCTTCCAGAAGTACTTTCAGTATTTACAGATGAGCAAGGCATTGTTGAGGAAGTACTGGAAGATGATCCAACCAAAGCAAAAGAAGCTGAAATTGCACTTTACTACATTGACAGGCAAATATTTTAAAAGCTTTGATTTTCTATGTTAAAATGACCGTATTTACCACTTATTTGGTATCTTGATGAGCCATAGTCTCTAGCTTTTATATCTTTACAAGTTTGAGTATGAACTAGAATTTTGTTTTTTTCCATAGATTCTTTGTGAAAAAAATACCAGATTGAGAATCTAGATTTCTCAAAAGAGATAAGAGGACTGTAGTGTTGATAGAAGGTTTACTTGTACAGGTTGAACATCCCTAATCTAAAAATCCAAAATCTGAAATGCTCCAAAATCTAAAACTTTTTGAGTGCTGACATGAGACAGTCACATCTTTGCTTTCTGATATACATAAACTTTGTTTCATGTACAAAATTATTAAAAGTATTATATAAAATTACCTTTAGGCCATGTGTAAAAGGTGTATATGAAACATAAATGAATGTTGTGCTTAGACTTGGGTCCCATCCCCAAGATATCTCATTATGTATGTGCAAATATTCCACAATCTGAAAAAATCCGAAATTCAAAACACCTCTGCTTCCAAGCATTTTGGATAAAAGAGACTCAACCTGTAATTTTTCTACATTCCCTAGCCATCAACCTGATGTTACAAAATATTTCTGAAAATGTCTTCTTGTTTTTTAAAAAAAAAAAACCCACAGTTAATTTAGCTTTTAGTTCTTCCAAAATTGGAAATATCAAGTCCTGCTGCTAAAGACAAAAAACAAACAAACATAAAATCCAAGACCCCTCCCCCCTCTTCTTTTAAAGTCACGGAACATGGAAGGAAATGCAGTGGGACAGGTGGGCACAGAGAACCAGAAGGGGAGGATGGCAAGTAAACTCCCCCAGTACTTAAAAAGCTGTTCAACAGAAACTGCAATAAATACAGGACAATGCAAGACAAGTAAAAATAAGGAGCAGCAGTGATGAGAGGCTGTGTTGTCGATATGGCCTCCCTTCCTCTTCTCTTTTCTCATCAGGGTATTCTAGGCCCGAGGCATGACTTGCCTTCCAGATCTAAACGTTGACTCCTTTTGAGCCTTCCTCTAGATTTCACTAGAAGCAGTATATGAGGCACAACCATTCTTCCTTAGATATATCGGGGGGGGAAAAAAAAAAAAAAAAGAAGACAGTAGTAATTTTGCCTTATATCGTTGTACCATGTGTGAATTTGTAAGGAGAAATAACCGAGCCAGGGAGTGTCACTGTTTCTTATGTCTTCCAAAGCAGCAGAAATACCTCAGGATCTTCTTGATTCAGATTATCCTAGCCAATTCAGTCCTTTCTCATTATTTCTATCCTATGACTTATTAAGAAGGCACATTTCTCTCTAATACTTAAGTTATTATATATAGTATACATTAGGCTTAAAGAGATCTAAGTCTATATTCTTTAAGAGGTTAATTCATAGGCTCTGAGACCAATATGTAATGAACATATTTAATATTCCTAGTCTTACATGTTAAACAATTTTCAACTGTTGATTTGCTTGTTGATATGGTACAAAGAAGAAGGTGAAGATAATTTGGGAGAGGGGCACAAAAGCCTGTGTATTTCCTTACTCTGTGTGCTTCTCTAAGTCTACTGGAAGTAGACTTCTACTGGAAGTCTACTTCTCTAAGTCTACAAGAAGAATGCTTGTTGAAATTGAGAGTTTTATGTATTTTGCTTAATATTACTTTAGTGGCTTTTCCCCCTGGAATTCCACATTCATTTGCAACACTATGTAAATCCTGTTTGCCATAGTTTTATTAATTGTGAGATTAGGGCTGATATGAAGACCTTTTGCCATAGGAAGAAGAATAGAGGCTTAAGTTATCCTATTATCTTTCCTTCTTGTGTTAGTCTAATATTTAATTGAGAGTCTGATGCATGGCAGAGCAATATAGGCAGAAAAATACCAAGGACACCTCTCGATCTTCAAATTGGCATCTTCTATATTCAATTAATATTTCCTATAGGCTGAATTTCTAGGCAGATTGCCCTTCTTTCCCAATACTGGTACTTTTTCATATGGCCATGATTTGAGAGAATAAAATTTGCAGTCACTGTAATTTCACTTCAAGCTCTTTCTTTCCTTTATGGCTTGCTGTAAGTACTATAGGAATAAAGTACAGGATCAGGTTTAAAGTCAGCTAGCAGGTGAGAGTTTTATTCTGAGACTAAAAGAAACAACAGAACATTAGAGAAAGAATTTAAAGAACATTTTACAGAGTGAATGAATCTAGTTATTGTTTATTAGAATTGCTTTTTGTTTTTCACATGATTATGCCACTATATTTAGTCTGTAGTACACATTTTAATCATTTTTCTCTCTTTTTCTGTGTATCATTATGATGCATTATAAAATGCAATGGCCACAGGTTTAACGAATTAATCTCACATCGTGAATATGAAAAGGCAGCTCATTTTGCAGCCAACAGTCCTAGAAGAATTCTTCGAAATGTTGGTACAATGAATAAATTGAAGGGTAAGCATCTCTCTCTAAACCTTGTATATGTATGCAAATTATACTATTTCTCTGTTAGAAGGGAAAGAGTGTTAAACTGGGAGACTAAAGATCTAGTCTCCAGCCCTGCTTACTTACTGTCCTTAGCTGTAACACTAAGGGGTTTGATTAGATTTTCTAAATTAAATTATGAGATGTTTTAAGTATATAGAAAAGGATGGAGAAAAACATTAATGCCCATATACTTACTTTCAAGATTTAAGTATTATAACCTACCTACTGAGATACAAAGATTAGTAAGATCAAATCCTCACTGTCAATGAGATAAAAGACTAATTGGGAAGAGATATAAAGACTCAGACAAATGTGGACCTAGCTCATTCATTCATTCAACAAAATGGATTGTCTGATATATACCAGACATTGTTCTAGGTGGTGGAGATATAGCAGAAAATAAAACCTGTGAAAACTTTTGCCATCATGGAGCTTACATGTAGTGTGATTCTGGTAATATGAACAAAGTTCTCTGGAAAGTTAGAAAAGAATTAGTAATAGTTTGGTCTCCTGCCCTCAGTTGTACCTGTTGTCTTCATGTAGACACCCTTTGTTTTATCTTTTTTAGAGAATAAGCCTTCATCTTTTCTAGGTACTGGAAGAGGGTGTCATCTGACAGGGTGAGGGATGGCTTTTTAAACATCATTTCAACCAAGAGTTCTAGTTTTGGCCCTGTCTCATTCTGGAGATTCCTGGTGCTGGCAATTCCTGAGACTTTCTGAGTGAATTGGATTGCTTCTTGGTTTTCCTTGTTAGTAGTTCAGAAATCGAACTTTCAAGGATATGTTATGCCAATTTCCATTCTCTACCCCTTTCTAGCTTCCAAAACTTTATCCGCTTTTAAATTTGTTCTTGTGAAATCCCTTTAGTCAATTTATAATTTTAATGAACTAAAAATGAGTATCTGTGTTCAATCTACCATCCTTACCCGAAAGTCTAATTGAATTATCCTCAAACTATATGTTAATCTGCTCTAAGTATAAGAAATCTTTTCTCTTTTGCCATCCCATGTGTATATATATATATATATCTGTATATATATTTCATTTATCACAGAGGGATAAATGAAAGAGATAAATGGTATCAAATGTTAGATAAGGAGGCATGATATCTCTGTCTCAATTTTGTCTTTATCATACACTTGCATTGTGTTCTTGGGGCAAGCTACTTTATCTCCTTGAACCTCTGTTTTATTATTTGAAAACTAGGAATGTTAATGATACCCATATTATATGGTCATTGGATAAGACCATTTGATAATCACAAAGCACTATACAAGCTTTAGGGGTTTCAGCAACATGCCTCTTATTTGGAATTAATTTTATTTATAACATACTATATCTCAGAATTGAGAAGTAAAGTTAAAAAGTCTGTGAATAATCAAAAGTATGTATTACATATTCTCTGTGTAAAAATCCATACATTTCATTAATAGACCCTCAATCAGAATCAATTTTTTTAGAATTAATTTTTTATTTCATACCTGGTTTTACCAAGCTTTGGTATCTATGAAACTGGATCATCAAACAAGCTAGATGTGATAGAGTACAAAGCAAGAAATAACCTCATTCTTTCTCACCTTGCCTTTTAAAAGGGCTATGTTGACTTTCCTATCTCTTTTACTGGACAATATCTTGGTAATATCACATAGCTTTTTTTCAGTCACTTTTAGATATTAACAGTTTTTTTAGGTACCAAAAATCCTAGTCTAAACTAAATATAATCTGTTAATTTAAAAATTCTCCCCATTTTCCTGATTTGGCTCCAGTCTGGCTCTGGAACCTATTGGGGTTCAGGAGACTTATTTGCTTCTTCTGTACTCTTCTACTCCCCCTCTTCTAATCACTAGGCAGCTTTAGGGTGGGGTTATATAAGGTCAGGAAAGTCCTTACTCAGCTAGGGCACTGGTAATCTGGCCTTGGTGCTTCCTACGTGTAGCAGATGCCCAGTGTTGGCTCTTGTTGGCTGCTTTAGTCTTTGCTTTTTAGAGCCTCTCCTTACTGGGGACTTTCCACTGTACCTTTTATTGATTCGGAAAGTATTGCTTTAGCTGGCTGCTTATGACTCCCCTTCAGCTAAATTAGCAGTGTGTCCCACACACCTTCTGGTGGTATGTACCCACTAAGAACATTTCAGGTGGGGTCATCTGTTCTCGTATGTGGACCTCTCTGAGAGGGCCTATTCAAGGCAACTCCAGCCTACCTACCTTCCAAGGGTAACTTCCTTTACCATTGAGGAATGTGCAGTCTTGTGGAAGTAGAATTTGCTCCTCCTTTAACTCTCTTTCCTCATCCTGGTTTTCCATCTTTAAACTTTCCAGGCAAATAGCAGGCATTGGTTTCTTTGTTCTCTAAATTCTAAGACACCCATGTCCAGCTGTTCTCTTAAAATTTTTGTCGCCGGACTTTGAGGAGAGAAGTTAAATAAAAATCTAGAAAATAAGATATGGTGGTAAATTTATTTTCTGCCCACAAAAGAAAAATAATCTGATGGATTAATTAAGAATTCAAATTGACTGTCTTCTTCCCCTGGAAGTTCAAGCATTGGGTATATATACAGTTTAAATGAAAAAATGAATTTTAGTCATGCTAATTTGAGATTGAGATACTCTGTTTGGTCATTGGCTGAGCCTACATGTAAACTTCAAAATCCCAATTTGTCATTCTTATTGAATTATTTTCAAAGTTAGAGTATATTAGAGTAAATATGTACCTCTAAATGTCCAGTTTTATATTTGTCTCATTTGATTGGTCATAGAGCAGTATAGTTTGCATTAGGAATTTTATCCTTTGTGTATATGCAACTGCACCTTTTGTTTTCTCTGTTCATGTCATAGTTTTCTTTGGTCATGGCAAATTTGCACCATTAACTGGAGAATACTATGGGTTAAAAGAAATTTATTTTCTCACAGTTCTGGAGGCCAGAGTCTGAAGGTATCCATGGGGGTCATTTCTTTTGGAGGCTTTAAGGGAGATTCCATTCCATGCCTCTTTCCTTGCTTCTGGTGGCTCTCAGCAATTTTTGGCACCCCTTGGTTTGTAGACAAATCACTCCAATCTCTGCCTCCATCTTCACATGGGATGTGATATTTAGTCATTATCCAAAATATAAAGTTTAATCTATAAACATGAATTAAAAATTATAAATGTGTAATTTTAGGTTGTTGAACTTTTAGAAAATCAGAAATGAAAATAGTAATATGATGTAAGAAAAAATGACTTTTTAAAGTATTTGACTGGACATTTCTTTTTTCTGTAGCTGTTGGAAAAATTAGAGGAAAGCCTCTTCCATTACTCCTATTTTTTGAGGCCCTCTTTAGCACAAGTCATGCTTTTAGACATCCTGTTGATGCAGATCTAACCCTGGAAGGAATCAAATGTGGGTTATCTGAAAAACGGTTAGATTTAGTTATCAATTGGGTTACCCAGGAGAGGTAAGCAAAGTTAAGCTTTTAACTTAATTTTGAAATTTGGTTATAAAGTTGTTTATTCTCAAAATTTTAAGTTTTCTTTTCTGTACATTATTTGAACATTTACTTAGGTCCTTATCACAGTTAATCAGTTTTTGTTTTAGGAAATATCCTCTTCATATGAATATCATTCTTTTCTCTTTGCCCTCTTCTTTCTCTGCCTGGTCACATTTCTACATCCTCCACGAAAAGTACTTGTTAGGGAGCACTGGAAATGGTTCGGACTGTATATCATCAGAAAGTGCATGTTCTTTATCAACACCTGTTATCTAGTACAAAAATACTGCAGACAAGATTAATTTCCGTGTACACATAGTGATGATTTTTGACCCAATCTACTTGTTAGTTGTAAGAATTTAAATTCTTATGCAGTTCTTCGACTGTATAAATTGAGAAAATGCCACCACTTTTAAGCATCCTGAGGTCATATTACAGGGAATACTAGAGGCAGTTCACATTCTTTATTCTTAGCCGCTGTCTCCTGGTTTCTGCCTCTGATGGCCTGGCCTCTGCCACATGGCTACCTTAAAAAGTTTTCTAATCCTTTCCCCAAAAGCTCAACATAGAGCCAGCCCTAAAGCAGGCTGGGTTATACACTAACTTTGGCTCTCTTAATTATTCTTACCTAAGAAAATCTAATCACTTGGCCCACAAAGCCTAAATTTAAGAAACCATGCTTTACTGGTATTACCTCTCTACATTGCAGACATTGCTCCTAGAATAGCATAAATATCCTCTGAAATGTTAACTTTGCAAACCCAGCCCTATAAAATAACAGTAAATAAATACTATGCATGGATGTAGTGATTGTATGTTACCTTTCTTTTAACATTAAAAATCTAAAATCTGATTTATAATCAAATATGCCTTAGTTTACCATGGGGTTAAGCATATTTTCTTTTATTTATTAGTTATTCATATGCTCCAGAGCTAGCCTGCTCTCAGATCCACTTTCAGAAGTTACTGAGAGTCCTCTTGGAGTTGGGCATGAGGACGGGGAGAGCCGACAAGGGGACTTAAGGAAAACAGAAAGAGGGTGTGATTAGGTGACTGGAGGAAAGAAGGGGGAGGGAGGTTCTTTGGCTCATCTCCCAGCCCTAGCCTTCTTTCAGGTGGAACAGCATTATGGTGATGATCCTCAAAAAAAAAAATAAATAAATAAATAATAGTATCATTAAGAGAAAGAAATACTAAAATATGTATTATCATTTTCCTCTGGTGTTGCAGTCACTACATAGACTAAAACATAATTACTTGTTGAACCTCAGGAAATGTTGTGACTGTAGCTACTAAAACCTATGTTTTAGTATTAAAGTGTGGAAGTCAGGGAATTGCTTAACTAAACAATTGATTTGTACTCAAGCTGCCTTCTGATTTTAGACCCACCTGTCTCCTGCCCGCCCCAATAAGCACAGAAGGCTTTACTTACTGAATTTTCAGTAAAGAGACATTTTGTAGGGGTTTCAGGATTTCATTTTAATGTCATCAGCATTTTATTAGATGTATACAGACACCAGTATTAGATGATTGCTGTTATTTTGTACCTGTCAATTTAAAATATAATTAAAACACAATTTTCATACAAGCAGTAATTAGCAGTGATGTATTTAATCATACCCAAGTGTTCTTTTGGCTTATGCTGATAGTTTCCAGGTGGAGTTACCGTAATAGTACATCAGGTGGGTGATTTCAATTGTGTATGAAGGTTGTGCATTAAAATATGATGACAAGTGAAATCTATTCAGTTGAGCCATCTCAAAAGAACTGTTTCTTCAGTCTCTCCTAATAGGCACAATTATGTTCACTTTCCCCCTGTTGCTTCTTATAAATCTGTAACAAATTTTAAAAATAACAGTGCTGTCACACTTTCCTGTTTTCCTTTTAGTACAAATGCTTGCAAGATGTCACTAATTATGAGCTGAACTTGTCACTGTATTTAACCAACATTTAATAAGTTTTTACATTCTGCAGGGTTTAGAATCTAGATAATGGCTGAAAACATTGAGATCCCCAATTATAAAAAGATTTTTGTTTTCCTTGTAATTTTAAATCCTATCAGTCTTTTTAGGAGAGTTTTAATCTTGTGTGTAAATTTTTTAAAAACTTGAGCTCAGCTTTGCCAAAATATCTTCCTCTAAAAGAATACATGCTGATTGGTTTTTTTTTGTTGTTATTAAATCTCAGATATGTTTAATTTCTCCTACATCATCAATTGCCTATTTACTTGCAACTCTTACAGACCATAGAAAATCCAGTTCTGCTGGGCTGAATTTTCAAATATTTCAGCCACTCATCAAGAATTTTCTAACTAGTGCCTTACTGATCTGCTTGCTCTAGGCTGACATTTTCTGAGGAGGCTGGGGATGTGATTTGTGATTATGGGGAACAGGATACTTTCAACAGGGCCAAGTGCCTGGCTTTAGCTCAAATTATTTACAGTGAATGTGGCCTGCACAAGAAAGCTTTTCTTTGCCTGTGTAAACAGGGTCAGATTCACGGGGCTATGGAATACATACAGCAATTCAAGGACTTTACTTTTGGTAAGTAGAAAAGCCTACTTATTTGTATACATTCAAATTCTGGAGTTTAATGCTAAGATCACTCATAATAGCAGGCAATATTTTAAACTTATGTTATAAAATCCAATTTCTTTTGTAATTTTTCACGAAAATAGTTAAGCTAGAGTTGATTGGCTTTCATGCTAGACATTCAAATACATTATGTATTTCCTTAAAATATAAACATCTGGTAAACTAGACAGTCCTGGAAATAAGATAAATTTATTAGATATGCTGGACTATGCTACATAAAGGATTTTTAAAAAATAACTGAACTCGTCATCTATAAAGTTCTGAACTGTAACATAAGCATTGGAAATGAAGAATTAGTGAAGTAATGTTCATTTCAAAATTTTGAAACAACTAGGTTACAATTGGGTAGTGATCTGAGAGAACGAGTGGACTTTAGAGTGACCTTGATTGAATGGGCAGATCTCTTACTGTGAATCTAGTCGCGCAGTAACCTTCATGTACAGGCATTGCTGACATCTCCCCATCTCCCCGGCCATTGCCAATCCTGATGTGCAGGCTATGTATCCCAGTTCTAAGAAGATGCAAAATGGAACCAAACATAGCAATTTCAGGTCATACTTTTTTAGGAGAAATGATCCTTTATGGCTGTTGAATCTTATCATTTTCAAATAATAAATTGACTTTTTGTTAGAATTTGTGTAGTTTTAAAAGTTACTAATTTCTTCATTCATTAATAACAGCATGCCTGATACTGTTATTGTAATAATAGCTAATAGCTAGGCTTTTTATGTATACTATTATCACTTAATCCTTATGTTGACTCTATGAAGTAGGTTTTGTTATTATCCTTATTTTATAGATTTAAAAAACTGTGTTTCTACAGAGAGGCTAAGGCACAGAGAGGTAAATGATTTGCCTTTGGTTACACAGCAACAGAACAGAATCTGCTATAGCAGGTACTACTCAATATTTGAGTGAATTGTATATTTTGTTAAGTGTACAGATTCAGTTTCTGTGTTAAGTATTATTTTTCCATATGTAAGAATGATATTAGATTAGTGTTTAGACATGGAATATAGGTTTTAATTATTTTTTGAATTTATTTTTTAAATGGGGTCTCACTGTGTTGGCCAAACTGCAGTGCAGTGGCTATTCATAGATGCTATCCTTGTGCCCTGCAGTCTCAAACTCTAGGCTAAGTGATCCTCCCATCTCAGTCTCCCGAGTAGCTAGGATTATAGGCATGTGTGCCAAACATATCGAGCTTACTCTTGGAATTTTTATTGAATGAAATGTGACATTTCCTTTGTTTTATTGTGAAATTTAGCTCACATAAGTGCATAGAAACATAATTGATTCACTATCATATTATTCTGTTTCTCTCATAGTGTTTTATACTTTAAAATAATTAAATGAATATTGTAATAATTTAAGAAGTAACCTATATATTTGAAACCTTGATATTTATCCTCAGAATTTATTTAGCACAATGTCATAAAGTGAAAATGAAAGTAACTTGAGAAAAATTAATCTTAAAAGGTAGAAACAATGCTTGAAAAATCACTTCGCTTACTTTATTTTTTTTTTTTTTTTTGAGACAAAGTCTCACATTGTTGCCCTGGCTAGAGTGAGTGCCATGGCGTCAGCCTAGCTCACAGCAACCTCAGACTCCTGGGCTCAAGCAATCCTACTGCCTCAGCCTCCCAAGTCCCTGGGACTACAGGCATGCACCACCATGCCCGGCTAACTTTTTTTCTATATATTTTTAGCTGTCCAATTAATTTCTTTCTATTTTTGGTAGAGACGGGGTCTCTCTCTTGCTCAGGCTGGTCTCAAATTCCTGAGCTCAAACAATCCACCCGCCTTGGCCTCCCCGAGTGCTAGGATTACAGGCGTGAGCCACCGCGCCCGGCCTAGTCAATAGTTTTTTACTTTCTGTCTCTTGATTTTCTTCCAGGAAGACCAAAAGAGACATAATAAAAAAGTAAATGTTCTATTGCTGGCAGAGAGAGGGTAGTGGAATTATCAATCTAGCCTGAGGCCAAGTTATCCAAGAAAAAGTTTAGGGATTCCATCTGCATCTTGTTCCTAGTGATTAGTAGCTGCATTAGGAAACAAATTGTGATAATGGACATACTATCTCTAAATAGCTAGCTTTTCTTCACTTGTTACAATTCATGTCCAAACAATTCTCTCTCTAAACCACATTTGTATGTTCACCTTGTTTGAATTTCACTGAGGTAGGGCTCCCCATTCTGAAATTGTTCTTCCCTCCTGAGAGTCCTAGAGCTGTTATGTCTTACCTTTTGTGGTTTCATAGGATCTTGGCCTAGTTCATTCCAGTTAAATTACTGAAGTGGAAAGGTTTTTCCTCTTAAAGTTCAAGTTATTCACTCTACCCACCATCTTAGAAAGTTGGGACAGATAGGGGAGATATGTAAGTTTGTACCTTCTCCAAATTATAGTCTAGTCTGTTTGCTGTCTGCAAATTGAAATCTGGACTTCCATGCGACTCATAATGTTGGGCACATTACCACTGGAAAAAATTTATGACATATTTGACGGAGGTTATTGTGTTTTCCTTCTCTATAAGGAACATTACCATTAAATGAGAAAAAGTGCTCACTCTAACCAAAAGGAATCACTCCTTGGTGGACACTTAGTCCAAAATAATCAAGTTTAAGGATCTCACTCTATCTGCATCATCAGGAGTACCTATTTGAGTTGTGGTTTCTTTAGCTAATAGTCAAAGACTGTTGTTTTAGGCTACTGTTTTCTTAGACTTACCTGATAAGAATCACTTGTAGTGCCTGTTAATTATACAACTTTCCAGGCCCCTTTCTTGAAAATTCATTTGATAGATCCGGGATGGGACCTAGGAATTTGTGATTTTAACAAGTATCCCATGTGATTCTTCCTCACCGGGGAAGTTTGAAGAATATTGTAGAAAACAGTGTCTCCTGTTTAAAACATTTAGATATGTTTTTCAAGATTCATGTGGGTATGAACTTCACATATTGACTCTAGCCAGTGAACTGACAAGCATGCAATGATCCGTAAAACCCTCACGTGGGTAATAGGTAATGGCTGTAGGTAAAAAAGTATGTGTTTCTGACCATTTGTTTACGTAATAATATATTTTGACCACTTGTTTGATCAAATATTTAAAAATTGTAAAAGTAAAAATGACAATCATGTCTAATAACATTGTGAAACCATGGAAGAAATGTTAGCGAAGCAGTATGGAAGAGATCAAGTAGACAACATTGAAGAGGAGAACAACTGCAAACAAGAAGGAAAAACCTGGAGAATAATGAAATAAAATTAAAGAATATAACTAATCAGGTGATATCAGTATAAAAATGCTTAACACAGGAACTATGTGTTCTAATTTTGAGCACCATGAAGCAAGATATTAGGGGGAAAAGGTATAAATATTACTGATAAATACCTTAAATGTATCATGATGGGTGTCATTTTTAAGAGCAGCAGACCTACCCTGTTATGAAGTTGCTTATGGGAGGATACACAATGAGAGAAAAACTACAGTGAATGTTTCTGAATGAATGATCCAACAGAGCTGTTCATGTCAGTGGGCATTGAGATTAATTATTCTCCCTGAAAATGGGCCACTCTGTTTTCAAGAAAACAGCCAGATAATGAAACGCATTCATTTTTCATAAGATAGCTACTGTAGTCTGTTAGAATAGCATGCATTATGCCAGGTAGCATTAGTCGCTACATAATTGTCCCTGGCATGTTTCAATTTTAGCAATAAGAAAGCCACCTTCTAAAAATATGCAACTAATGGTGATTATATTGCATGTTTATTTCCCCTCATATCAATTCAGTGGTTTTTTTTAATTTTATGGTGCTCTTTCACACATTACCTTATTGTGTTCTTATAAAAATCCTTTGAGTAGTATGACTTGTTCAACAAACATTTATTGTATTATCTACCCATTTGTGGACAAGGAAAATGAAGCCCAGAGATAATATAACTTCTCAACGGTCATATAGCTTGTTAATGGTAAGGTCAAGGCTCAAATTTGTATAATTTGTTTCGTATCTATTACAGACCAACCAACAATTTTCACTGAGCTCTGGTTTTTAAATAAGTGGAGCTCCTTTTTATGAAACAGTGACTTTTAGTTAAGGTTATTAAAAAAATATAAATGGGACATAGTCTTTAAGTTATTCCTATAATGTATATTATGGAAATCAGCTGGCACTATAGGAACTAAAATTTGTACTATGAGAATAAATTTAATTTCTAGCATGTCTGCATATTTACATGTTGAATGTGTTCTGTGAATTTAATATTCAAGTTTTATAAAACTTATTGGTATAATATAAACATACAAATATAAGTAAAGTGTTTTATTGGTTATAGTAAATCTAGAAAAGAACAAAGCTACTTTTAATAAGTAGAAAAGAAAATGGCTTTTAAATTTGAAACATGGGGTGTTTTGGTTTTTATTTTAAAATTCTAGGTCAGACATTTGATTCGACAGGAGATCTGTAGCATAAATTACAAACTATTTGATAATAAACTGAAAGAATTGAAGGAACGCATTGGGAAGACACAGTGCAGGAATAAACATGAAGCAATAGCTGATGAACTCTTCGTAAGTTTCTAATTTCATGTGATTTTATTTGAGTCCTTTTAAAAACTAGAATTTGGTGATATCTTTCATATTAGGAAAGGAGACCCCAATCTGATTCCTGGCCACAGGCCTAATGTATGACTATACCATGGACAATAGAATTTATTATATCTTAGCAATATTGGCTCTTGAGAAATACTTTTAGAAATATTAAGCATTCTGTGTCAATTAAAAGACTTAATCCATAGGCAACTTCTCTTCATTCTAAATATATCCTTTATTAGAGCTTATGCAACCTGTTTTCAAGCTTTTTTGGACTTTTTTGTTTTGTTTTACCCTTCTAGGGTTACTTGCTGATTGGCATTTCTACCAACATTAATTTTATTGTGGACTAATTAGAAGTTTGAGGCCGGGCGCGATGGCTCACGCCTGTAATCCTAGTACTCTGGGAGGCCGAGGCGGGCGGATTGTTTGAGCTCAGGAGTTCGAGACCAGCCTGAGAAGAGCAAGACCCCGTCTCTACCAAAAATAGAAAGAAATTAATTGGACAGCTAAAAATATATAGAAAAAATTAGCCGGGCATGGTGGCGCATGCCTATAGTCCCAGCTACTTGGGAGGCCGAGGCAGTAGGATTGCTTGAGCCCAGGAGTCTGAGGTTGCTGTGAGCTAGGCTGACGCCACGGCACTCACTCTAGCCAGGGCAACAAAGTGAGACTCTGTCTCAAAAAAAAAACAAAACAAAACAAAAAAAACATACACTGGGTAAAGGTCATGCTATTTCATAAATGGTGCTGGGAAAATTGGATAGCCATATGCAGAAGAATAAAACTAAATCCCTATCTCTCACCATATATTAATCAAAAATTAAATCAAGATGAATTAAAGACTTAAATGTAAGACCTGAAACAATAAAAATCCTGAGAGAAAACCTAGGAAAAACTCTTCTGGACATTGGCCTAGGCAAAGAATTTTTGACTAAGACCCCAAAAGCAAATGCAATAAAAACAAAAATAGACAAATGGCACTGAAACCGAAGGACTATTTTTTTTTAAGTTTTAAATTTGTTATTTTTTATTTCAGCATATTACGGGGGTACAAATGTTGAGGTTACATATATTGTCTTTTCCCACCTGAATCAGAGCTCAGGGGTGTCCATCTCTCAGATGGTGTGCACTGCACCCATTAGGTGTGAATATACCCATCCCCTCCTCCCCTCTCCCACCTGCCTGACACCTGATGAATGTTACTACTATATGTGCACGTAAGTGTTGATCAATTAATACCAATTTGAAGGTGAGTACATGTGGTGCTTGTTTTTCCATTCTTGTGATACTTTACTTGGTAGAATGGGTTCCAGCTCTACCCAGGGCAATACACGAGGTGCTAGATCACCATTGTTTTTTGTGGCTGAGTAGGACTCCATGGTATACATATACCACAATTTATTAATCCACTCATGTATTGATGGGCACTTGGGTTGTTTCCACATCTTTGCAATTGTGAATTGTGCTGCTATAAACATTCTAGTGCAGATGTCTTTTTTATAGAATGTCTTTTTTTCCTTTGGATAGATGCCCAGTAATGGAATTGCTGGATCAAATTGTAGTTCTACTTTTAGCTCTTTGACATATCTCCGTATTACTTTCCACAGAGGTTGTACTTGTTTGCAGTCCCAAAACTAAAAGGCTTCTGCACAGCAAAAGAAATAATCAAAAGAGTAAATAGATGCCTACTGAATGGTAGAAAATGTTCTCTAGCTGTGTGTCCTACAGAGGACCAATATCCAGAATCTACAAGGAACTCAAACAACTCAGCAAGAAAAAACAAACCACTCCATTAAAAAGTGGGCAAATGAACACGAACAGACATTTTTCAAAGGAAGATATACAAACAGTCCACAAACATATGAAAAAATGTTTCACATCACTAATCATCAGAAAAATGCAAATTAAAATCACAATGAGATACCATCTTACTTCAATTAGAATGGTCATTATTAAAAAGTCAAAAAACAATAGACATTGGTATGAGGTTGCAGTGAAAGGGGAACACTTATACATTGTTGGTGGGAATATATTAATAAATTAGTACAACCTCTATGGAGATCAGTATGGAGATTTCTCAAAGAACTAAAGGTAGATCTACCATTTGATCCTACAATCCCACTACTGGGTATCTAC
>CAUYSK010001191.1:0-11380 GCA_963575035.1 Avahi laniger | reverse complement strand
AAAAAATAGAAAGAAATTAATTGGACAACTAAAAATATATAGAAAAATTAGCCGGACATAGTAGCGCATCCCTGTTGTCCCAGCTACCTGGGAGGCTGAGACAGGAGGATCGCTTGCGCCCAGGAGTGTGAGGTTGCTGTGAGCTAGGCTGATGCCATGGCACTCACTCTAGCCTCGGCAAAAGAGTGAGACTCTGTCTCAAAAAAAAAAAAAGAATACATAGTATATAATTATTAGATCTGAATTACATACATTTTGATCTTTTAAGATATATATTAATGTTTAAAAATTGGATGGCTTGGTAACAAATGTTTAGAGAATATTAACAACATGTGCATCTTTCTTCTTAGTTAACCTAAATACGTGTGCTTTTGAATAATTTGATAAAACTGGAAACTCTTAGCCTATTATGTTATACTCTCTTACAATTCTTTGAAAGATTTTCTATATTTGAGAAATGGGTTCTTTGGATTCTTAGATATTTTATATATTCTTTATTCCTTTAAATCTTTTATTACTAGTGATTATATATTTTATATATTCTTTCTTCCTTTAAATCTTTTATTACTAGTGATTATATATAATATTTTTATTTATTTATATTATTATTATTTAAATACAAAAGCTATAGAAGGCCCTGTGGAAAAGACGTCCAGTTGATATGCAAAGGAAGCTGTGTAATGATTGGCATTATTTTTTTCCATAGGTTTTGTTCTTCATTAAATTCTTACAACACACAGTATAATACATTTCAAGTGTGCCTTGACACTTATTGCCCTGCCACCCCAGTTCTCTGTCACTTACTTCAGGTTTTCATTCTTGCTCACTTGTACTGTAGAACTAGGCTCTTAATTTATCTCCCCGACTCCAGTATGTCTTCCTATTTCAATATGTAGTCCAGCTACTACCAGAGTTATTTTTTAGAAAATAGATTGGATCATGTCAATCTTCTAAAAGATCTAATGGTTCCCTGTTTTCAAACATAGTATATTAAACATGGGAGTCAGGGTTCTTCACATTATTTTTCCAATCTGTCTTTCCAGCTTTATCTCCTACCACTTTTTGTTCTCTCCGTTCTTCCCTGTCCCCACTAAATCCTTCATTATGGCTACACCCAAGTATGTTAAAATATGATGTACACTTGCATGTTTCCATTACTTTAAATAGCTGCCCCCTCTGTCTGAATTGCTTTTCTTTCTGCTTCCTTTTCCACACAGTCATCCTTCAAGGTCCAGCTTGAATTAATATTTTATCATGTGAGAAACTTTTCCATAAGCTAACACCCCTCTTCTCTTTGTCCCTATCAAAATTAGTTCTATTTAGCAAACTTATGTTCTGTGTAATTAGTTCATTTCACTCCTGAAGTAATCATTACCTTGTATTAAAGTTTGTTGTAAACATGTCTGTCTCTCCTGATAAATTATTATTTCAGTGAGGAGAGGGATCATATCTTTTTTACCTTGTTGAGTTTTTAGAATAGAATTTGAGTTTAACTAGTTTAAATGACATCACCTATTATGTTTACATTCAGAAAGGCACTTACTGAGTGTTTGGTCAATTGGGTCAACAGTGTTTATAGAGCACCTGCTTTGTATTTAGTATTGAATAAGGCGGGAAAGTAAAAAAATGTATATGACTTTATTCATAACCTTAGGGAGCTGTTTATCTGGTCAAGCAGGCAACATTAATACACCTAAAATATTCATAATATATGTGATATTGTATGGAAGTAATTCTGATTTGAGTAATACTTAGGTAAGTAAGTGCTTAGTGCAGAGGAAGATGAGAACAATGGAGAAGAGTCCTTCATTGAGAACTGAAATTGGGTTTGATAAGTAGGTAAGTTTTAGATAGCTGAGGAATGGTACCTTTTGGCTAGAATGTTGAAAGAAAGTGCCTTATATTCTAGGCCGAAGAGTTTATACTTTATCCTGTAAGTATAATAAGCAAAATAAAGGTGATGATTTAGGAAAATTAATCTGGCAGGAGAATGAAAGAGAGATTGAAGAAGGGAATAATTAGTGGTAGGCAAATGAGTCAGGAAATTCTTTCAGTAATCCAGGACTGAAATGATGAGGGCCTAAACTAAGTAGGAATGAAAATGAATAAATGATATGAAAAACAGATTAAAAAAAAAAGGTTTAGGGACTAGTTCAATATTAGTGGAGGAGAGGGAAGATACCAAAGATGATTCTAAGGTTAAAAGTTTGAAAACTGGGGACATTATTGTTCCACTGTCCAACATATGGAACCAGTTTCATGGGAAAAGATATATGATTCTTTTGAAAAAGAGGATGTTAGAATATACAGGTAGAATTTTCAAATAACATTTGTAAACAGGGGACTAGAGATTAAATGACAGGGGAAGTCTAATCATATGGAGCTGGAATTATCCTCAGAGGGTATCACAGGAACTAGGGTAGTGCTGTGTTTCTTAAACATAAAGGGAAATTAAGTCTAATGTCATTACTTTTATGATCTAAATTCACAATGCCCCTAATTTGTGTGATCTTTGCAAACACAGTTCATGTCTGGTAACCATGTGTTGTATACTGCTTAGTATAGTCCATTAAGCATATTTGGCCTTGATAAATGTCACTGTTGCAAGAAGAACTGTTTACCCAAAGCCTTACTCCTTTTATTAGGAAAATAATTGATTTCAGAAATGTGTTTTAGAACTGTAAGTGTATTCTTCCACTGAATTGTTTTCAAACTGAAATGACTCTCTTTTATGTGTGGTAGTTGGAGGAAATGTGGACTGGAAGCAGATAGCAAGTATTCAGGAATCCATTGGAGAAACCAGTTCTCAAAGTGTTGTTGTTGCTGTAGATAGGTAAGGTATTCATTTTATTCCCTTTTCAGATGAATACTATTTCAATTCTGTAGCATTTAGATATATTTTGCTCATCAGTAAAAAGAAAATTATTGCCAAAATACTTTTCCTAAAGTAATATAAGACTTTATTGTGATATGCTATGCTTTAGATGATATAGTACTTCTAATTTTGCTTTTAGGATCATAGAAAATAAGGAGATGAACAGTATGAAAATTTAAGTTACAGTAGATATTAGTGGGCATTAGGGAAATGATAACCTTGACAAAAAAGAATACAAATGGTTTATTTCCTTTATGGAAAACTTACTCCCCTTATTATCCCTATTTGAAAATGCAGAATAGTGTATCTTTCTGGGTCCCTGATAAAACACTGCATTATGGATAAAATTGAAGGGTTTTGCTGGCAATTCCCAATATAAGCTTCTTTGGGAAAGACTTCAGAATTCATGTATTATATGCATTACCTGGTATTCCCCATTTTTAATTTGTTTTCTAAAAGAAAACCCATACTATGGTTTATTTTACTATGGAACATTTAATTTATTTTAGATTTTTAAATGCCCAACATGTAGAGCAATATCTTCTTTTATTCTTTTGAAGATTAGCTTTTTCTAGATAAATACCCCCAAAATTAAAACTTAGCATTTTACAGCACTGACTTTTTTTTAACTACTTGTGATGGTAACTTTCAAAAATATAATATGTACTGTAATCTTTTCTTGATGGTCTAGAAATTCATGCTGTTCCATTCTTTTACTTTGCTTCAAATAAAACTTTCTGCTCTAAGTACAGACAGCACTAGTGTTCAATGGCTACTGACCCTGGAAGTATTCCATGGAACTTTTTTCTTGAAAAGAATGTGCACTTGCTGTGGATGGGGAGTCCTTTCAGTAGCCTTGTGAGATGAGTATTATTATAGTTATTATATTATTATAATTGAGTCCTCAATTATAGAAGAGGAAACTGAGACAGAAAGGGATTAAATAACTTGCTCATCTCCACAAGCAGGCTAGTCTTGTCTTGATTATTGCGATAACCGTTTCATTATTTCATTCATAGAGAATTTTGAGGGGCGGAGCCAGGATGTACACTCAGGCAGACATCTCTGAGTGTGTACTCTTAACCTCTCTGCTTTTCAGCCTACATGTACAACTCCAGAACCACATAATAGCCGCCCTTCTGCTACGGGGCTAGCTTTCTTCCAAATGATTTTCTTACCGTCCTGAAAATCATCTTCACTGTCATTTTTAGAATTTATTCAGGCAAGATTCAACATTCTATGTACCATTTCTGTTTCCATAATATATTTTGTATGACCACACCAGTTCTAATTTATCCTCCTATCTACTGTTTATTACAGGGGGATATGTCACTCATATGAACAAGTTACTTGCCTCTCTGTTTTAAGAATTTATGCAATTTCAGACTTAGCCCAAATTGTGTCAGTACTTTGTCATCACAAGCTTGTCATCACCAGATAGTTCTACAGATAGTAATGTAGTGTCCAGTTTTATACAAAGCCTCAATATTGAAAGTTTTAGCTTATAGTGAAAGCATTATAAGTCACATATTTGATTTCTTATAAGGGTATGTTATTCTTGTGCATTTTACTTTCTTGTTAACTTTCTTCTGAATTCTTTCTGAACATCCGAGTTTATTTTCATATATTCCAACTCAGTGAGATAACACTGGTAGTCAAGACAGTAGTGGGAATATCATCAGGCATCATCCTGAAGAGTTCTGTGCTTGTCTAGCAAACAAAGTCATTTTCCTTTCCTCAGACTTATTGGTCTGAATAATCTGTTACTACAAATATAAGACCCAAACAAGAAAAATAAACATAATTCTTCTGTGTTAAATTCTTTATATCTTCTGTTTCTTAACCAACAGAAAAAATATGATTCTATTAAAAATTTAAGGATGATAAAATTTTCTAATTATCTCCACTTTTGTATTAGGATCTTGTACCATTAGAATTTAGGAGAATATTTGACATTTTAATTTGGGAGTACCTGATCCTCTAGCATTTGCTAGTATAGAATTTTATAGGCATTGTCAAACTAGACCAATTTCATAATGAGTATTACTAAAATTGTGCAGGGGATAGACTTTGTCCAGGAATGATTTACTTCTAATACCTAAAAAAGTTATTTAGCATCATTATTATTGTTTTTTAAAACATACCAGATCTAGCTATATACTGGCCTATATATGGAACATCGTCACCTGTCAGAAAATATGTATAGCTCATCTCAACTTCATTTGCTTATAAATTCCTTTCACTTAGGTCTAAGAAATAAATGTTAACTGTGATATTTTCAGTGTGAAAAAATCACCTTTTACGGATATAGTAAGTAATTTAGGCTGCTTGTGTGTTGCATACAATTTAAAAGTTTATTTGATCCAGAATCTGCAAAAATTTTGCCAACTTTTTTTTTTTTTTGCATCTGTATCATAATGTGGATGAAGCAGTAATCTTATCACATTTTTTCCTCATTCATATTTTTTAGGGCATGACTTTTAGCAAACAAGGTTCTCATGTTTCTTTTCCTTTGCTTTTCATATAGGGAATGTAGAATTCATTTCATAGGCTGATTTTGTGAAACATAGCTCTGTTCTGCTGCCTTAGTATATTAAGGCTTAACTTTAAATGCCTCCACAGACTGCTGTGCTCTACCATATGGCTTATCTTTAGTGGAGCATTACTAAAAATAGAGTGACCCCTCAGAGGCTACCGGAGTGAGTAGGAATTTGAATGCCTTTTCCCAGGATGCATGCTCCCTTGCCTCCTACCATCACCCCACTCTACAGAACTTGTCTGAGTGCCGATGATCGTTGTTTCTCCTTGTTGCCTTTATTCTCCATCTTCAGAATTTGTTGCTTCCTTTCCCTATGGTTTTATCTCTGCTTCTGTTCTTTACCCCTGTACTTTTTGCCATTTGCTTTCTTCTCAGTTAAAAAAAAATCCTTTTTGGTTTTGTGTGTGTGCCTTTTCTTGTTTCTCCTATACTATTTAATTTTGACTCTATTTGTGGTATGCCTTTTCTGTAGCCATTCCCTTCAGTGAGATTACCTCTAGTTTGAGAAATCAGCTGATCACATTTGTAAAGTATAATCTAGTAAGTTTCATTTTCCCGCTTTTTTTTTTTAAGATATAAGGTCTTGCTCTGTTGCCCAGGCTGGAGTGCAGTAGCATGATATAGCTCATAGCTCGCCGTAACCTCAAACTACCGGCCTTAAGCGATCATCCCACCTCAGCTTCCCAAAGTGTGGAGATTACAGGTGTGAGCCACCATGCCTGGCTGCAGTTTTCATTTTTGTTCATGTGACAGCTTTGTAGTCTTCATATATTTTTAATTTCTGGGTCCAATCTAACCACTGGATTAAATGGGACCTTATTACCTTTGATTTTTCCCCCAGTATGTGTTTTCTGGCCGGTTTTTGGCTTATTGCTTCATTCTATTGACAGAACAATTTAGAAAATCTTAAGATACTCTTTTAGCAGGAGCTCAGATTCTGAGTTACCATGTTATCAGTTTCTAAATCATTTTTCCTGTCTTATTTTTGTTACTTATTGCTAGGACACATGGACTAGATATTCAAGGGCACTGAGATTAAAAAAATCATTATATACTCAGGACCTTTAGATTGTGATAGTCAGAAAAACTAGAATATATTTAAAATGCTTAATATATGTTTTGCTCAGGTAAGTGTGAGGCAACATAGAAAAGTGGTTAAGAGAGTGGACTCAGGTCAGCCTGTCCTGGTTTGAATCTTGGCTCTAGTACCTATTAGTTCTGTGACTTTGAGGAAGTTATTAAATTTCTTTGTGCCTTAGTTTGTGTTTATAAAGTTGAGGTTATAATAGTACATGCGTCACAAGGTGTTTGTGATTATCTAATGAGTGGATATGTATATTGTACCAGAATAGAATCTACCTTGTGATTAATAGCTGTTACTGTTACTACCGTTATTTCTTAGTTTAATATTTGACCTGCTCCTGCCTTTAAAGATTCCCTTTTATCATGCAAATCCTTTGGTATGCATCTTAAATTGAGGATTGTTGTCCATTCTGGAAATCACATTAAACCCTTGATTACAAACCCAGAATATGGGTAAAAGTGCAGACTTTAAACAAAGTGGACTAACATGTTTATGCTGAAATCATTTATGAAACTTTTGACACACAGAAAAGAGCTCAGTAAAGAAGAATGGATGAAGCTGGGGAGCATAGTTTAACTCTAAACCTTTGAATGCCCTAAGGAAAGTGGTTAAACTAAGACCTCTTGCAAGGTTATAGTAAATCACGTTTAATTTACCATAAATGAATTTTCTAATCAAATGTACATCACTTTTAAAAATAAAGTAGAATTTTTCATTTTAAGAACTTGTTTGATGCTAGTAGATAATCAGTAAAAATGAAAAGTCTTTTGTTTAGTAGTGTGCCAATTATTTGTTAGTTTTATACATAAATATTTTTCTTAGAATCTTATAAGAATACCTATCCGATGTTTGTAAATCTACTAATAAAATTACAACGCTATACACTTACTCTAATAATATTAAATGCAAAGTGGTATATCTGTGGGGGGGTGGGAGTGGGAGGGAAAAACATCCAAACTACACTTGTTACTAAACTGTATGATGGAAAATAGTCATTTGGATACCCAATTTTTTGTTCCCTTAAAACAGATAAAAATGGCTAGCACCACAGGCTTCTTATTTTTGAATTGATCTAAGAGAAGTAATTTATAAATTTTTAAAATTATGTTTTATTTTCCCTAGAATATTCACAGGATCTACAAGGTTAGATGGAAATGCTATTGGTAAGTATGTATATTTATTCTACTTACAAACATGCTAAAAAACTTTAAGGTTGTACTAAAAAATGTAAATGTGTTTATATTATAGTGGATTTTGTGCGTTGGCTCTGTGCTGTGTCTATGGATGAATTACTTTCCACTACACATCCAAGAATGTTTAGTCTACAAAAAATAGTAGAAATATCATATTACAACATGGGAAGAATAAGATTGCAGTGGTCTCGAATTTGGGAAGTTATTGGAGATCATTTTAATAAGGTAATTGAATAACCATGATATTTGTTTACATTTGTAATATTTTCTTTATTTAAAATTGCCTTATGATCTAATTGAGGCTTTTTTTCCTTCCAAGCAGTTGTTTATTATTTTTTATAATTAAATTTAGAAAACTTTTGAATCCTATTTTTCTTTTTAAAAAATGATTGCTCTCAGTTTTAAATATTTAGTTAAAATAGCTATTTTTCTTGTTGAGAAATATTTTTAGCATACAAATTGCCTTTGTGGAGAATCTTAGGATTTACCTATCTGTGCTATTAATTAAGATCTACTATCTATGCTATTACTACCGAGACAAAAATAAAGAATTGTGGATTTTTACTGCTGACATTACCGTCTTATATTTCTGTTGCTATTACAGGTTGGCTGTAATCCTAATGAAGATGTGGCTATTTTTGCAGTAGACTCCTTGAGGCAGTTGTCAATGAAGTTCTTAGAGAAAGGGGAGCTTGCTAATTTCAGGTTCCAGAAGGATTTCTTAAGACCTTTTGAACATATAATGAAACGGAACAGGTATTATATATGTTGAATTGGTTAATAGCAGAAAAATCTTAATTGTTTTCCATAGCAGGGGGAAAAACAAAAGAAAGGGGAAAAAACTGATGAGTTTTATCTGTATATATATCTAAGCAATTATATTAATATTTTAGGTCTCCAACAATTCGAGATATGGTTGTACGGTGTATAGCACAGATGGTCAATTCTCAAGCTGCTAACATTCGATCTGGATGGAAGAACATTTTCTCTGTATTTCATCTAGCTGCGTCCGATCAAGATGAAAGCATAGTGGAACTTGCATTCCAAACAACTGGGCACATTGTCAGTGAGTATTCTCTTATTTATATTCAAGTAAAAAAACCAGAAAATTTTAATGTGTTCAGAGGATAATTCAGGTGCAAAATTATGGGCCTATTATGGGCTTTAAGTTTACCAAGTTTTGTCTACAGAACGAGAGTATATATTAATAATTAAACTATTAATATATTTAACATTTATTGAGTATTTTCAATATGGTAAACTCTGTAAGCACTTTTTGTGTATTTAATCTTCACAATTCTGTGAGGTAAGTATCTTTATTGTCCCTTTTTTTATAGATTAGGAAACTCAGGCCCAGAGAGGTTAAGCAATTTGCCTAAAGGTCACAACTAGTAAATGATGGAGCTGGTATTCAAAGCCATGGAGTGTTAAAGCAAAGCCTTTGTTTTTGATCACTACACTGTACAGCCTCCTTCAGCTTTGAGGGGGACCAAAATACTAAGGATATAAGTTAAGCTTATATCGAAGATGATACTGATGACCATCATTGTCAAGAATCATGACATTATTGTAGCTATCATTTATCGAGTGCTCGTTTGAGTTAAGTATTATAATAAGCATTTTACTGACATTATTTTAACGTAGTACATAGAGCTGACTTGTGAGTATTATTATCCCCATTTTATAGATTAAGAAACTATACAGAAACTAAATAAACTATATAAGAAACTAAATACAGAGGTTAAGTAATTTTGTATATTCATTGAGCGAAATTGATTCAGTACCTACTGTGTACCAGTCACTGTATTAGATGCTATGTTTAAAGTGTAAACAAAACAGACATGTTTCCCTGTTGTCACTACTCACAGCAGACAAGTTAG
This sequence comes from Avahi laniger, assembly GCA_963575035.1. Lineage (NCBI taxonomy): Eukaryota > Metazoa > Chordata > Mammalia > Primates > Indriidae > Avahi > Avahi laniger. The sequence goes on along the minus strand of CAUYSK010001191.1, from coordinate 1,809 downwards.
TGGTAGAGGACAGACTTGAACCCCATATCTGTTGGATGTCAAAGCCTGTAACAACCTTTAAGAAGTATGCATTGCATGTAGAGATTGATGTATTTTTCAATGATTTTTAAGAATAATTGAAAAATTACAGTTATTTTGATGTATTCTTCTCTATTTTAGCTCTTGTATTTGAAAAACACTTTCCAGCGACCATTGATTCCTTCCAGGATGCAGTGAAGTGTTTGTCTGAATTCGCATGCAATGCTGCTTTCCCAGACACAAGTATGGAAGCAATTCGACTTATTCGCCATTGCGCAAAATATGTGTCTGATAGACCTCAGGTATAGCGTCATTTAGTAAACAAAATTTTGCTGAGTATCTATTTCCAATCTGAAGTCTAAGTTTGTTGGGAACAGAAGGTTTATAAGGCATTTATTTTTCAGTGAACCCCAAAATAATCTGAGCTTGATTCTGAGTTATGATGGTTAATAATTGTAACTAACATTATTGAAGGTGTCAGGTATTTTTCTGAATATTTTGTGCATATTAACTTGTTTTTTCTTCACAGCAGCGTTATGGGATAAGTAGTGTTGTAGCTCCATACAGATAAGAAAACTGAGGCACAGAGAAGTCTAAAAATGTGCCCATAGTTGCAGAGCTAGAAAAGTAAAGCTAGGGTTTGAAACCTAGCCTATGTTTTTAGCCATGCCCTATAGTGCTTTTTTCTGTCTATGCTCTGCAGTACTGAAGTCAACTGACTGGGAATGAATATAGGCTTAAGCTCTGAAGTAAAAGGTTGAATTGACAATCTGGCCGCCAAGTTTAGTTTGCATATCTGAATCTGTCTTTGTAACTATGCGTTATAGATTTGGTGATAAGATTTTATTACGTAGTAACATGGACTTATCGGTATTTAGTATTTTTTAGATACGTCAGCTTATTTGACCTTCACACGTCCCCAGTATGGTTAGTGTGGCTGTGTGGTATCATAATCATTTAATTAATAAAAATGGAAACCTGAAATAACCTGGCCAATAAATGCAGAAAACTGGTAATAGTTGAAGGTGAAGCCAACTTTTGGATTCTAGTCCAGGTCTCCTAGTAGGCAGTTATATCATGCTCACTTCAGCAGCACATATACTAAAATTGTAGGCAGGCAATCACAGCAACAACAAAAATAACTAAATGGGACCTGATCAAATTAAAAAGCTTCTGCACAGCCAAGGAAACTATCATTAGAGCGAATAGACAACCTACAGAATGGAAGAAAATATTGGCATGCTGCACATCCGACAAAGAGCTGAGAAGTAGAATCTATATGGAACTCAGGAAAATCAGCAAGAAAAAAAAAACTCTATTAAACAATGGGCAAAGGGCATGAATAGAAACTTTGAAAAGAAAATAGACTAATAGCCAACAAACATATGAAAAAATGCTCAACATCTCTAATCACCAGGGAAATGCAAATCAAAATCACAATGAGATATCATTTAACTCCACTGAGAATGGCTTTTACCAAAAAGTCCCAAAACAACAAATGTTGGTGTGGATGCAGAGAGATAGGAACACTCATATGCTGCTGGTGGGACTGCAGACTAGTGCAACCTCTATGGAAAGTAGTATGAAGATCCCTCAAAGAACTAAAAGTAGAACTACCATTTGATCAGCACTCAAACACCCACTACTGGATATTTACCCAAAAGAAAAAAAGGCATTCTATAAAAAAGACATCTGCCCTTGAATGTTTATAGCAGCACAATTCACAATTGCAAAAATGTGGAAACAACCCAGTGCCCATCAGTACATGAGTGGATTAATAACATGTGGTAT
>CAUYSK010001189.1:0-40090 GCA_963575035.1 Avahi laniger | reverse complement strand
CAAGTATATCCTTAATTATCACTATAGTAAGATTATTAATGAGAAAAAATGGAAACATCTAAATATATAAAAAGCAGTTGATAAAATTCAATATTAAAAAGATTCTTAGCTAACTAGAAATAGAATTGACTTCTTTAAACTCATGAAATGTATCTTCATGAAAACCTATAAGAAACACCACTCTTAAAAATGAAATATTAAGAATTTTCTCCTTGAAAATAGGAATGAGAAAAATATCACTATTTGTAATCAAACTTATACTATATATATTAATAGAATAATAGGAAGGAATAAAATGTTAAAAGATTTGAAAGAGACAAAAATTTATTCATAGATATAATATATGTAGAAAATTAAAAATAACTCAAAATTCTAAAAATATCATTATGTAAAAATAATCAAATGCCTAGAAATAAATCAGATGAAAGTTGTACAAGAAATATATACAGAAAATTAGAAAGCATTGCAGAGAGAAAATTTTAAAAGTTTTTAACAATGGAGTATATACCATGTTTATTGATTGGAAGTGTCTCTAAAATAAACATGTAAAATCAATAAAAATCCCAACAGTTTTGTTATGGATATTTACAAGCTAAATCTAAAAATATAGGAACATGTAAAAGGCCAAAAATAGCCAATCTTGAAAAGAAGAAAACATTGAAGGAACTACACTACTGGATTTCACAACCTATTTTAGAGCTACAGAATTAAGACAATGTGGATGGGTAGAAAAATAGATCAACAGAAAAAGGAGTTTTAAAATAGACTTGACATAAATAAAATAATACAAAAAAGTAATTTGAACTATATTAATTTAAGAGCTTTTGTTCTTTAGGAGACACTTTATGAGAGAAAAATGGCAAGGCACTGAGAGAAAAATGTGTTTGCTACATATATAACAAGGATCCCCATACTTTCTAGTTTTGTTTGCTTAGATCTAAGTTTTTCCAATTGCCTCAATGTAATTATAAATAAAACCTCTTTTCACTTTTAAATGTGTCACTAAATTGTGGTCTTATAAAAATAATCAACAAAAGCTTTGTCTCTAGAATACATAAATGTCTCCTATAAATCAATCATGAAGAGAACGAAAATCCATTAAAGAATATCCCAGACTTGAATAGAATTTCACAAAATGAGTATGTCAATGAAAAATAAAAATATGGAAAGGATCTAAACAATTTGTCATTAATATAATTTTGGTTAAAACCACAATTCTATATTACTACATTAAGATTGGATTAGCTAAACATTTTTAATACTGCCAATATGAAATTTGAGCTATGATTCCAATAAATTGGAACTCTCATACACTGATGGGGTGGTATGCCATATTTAAATTATTACAACCACTTTGAAAAACATTTTGACAGTGTTCACTAAAACTTAAATATATATTTACTCTATGACCTAGTAGTTTCAATCCTATTATATTTATATAATCAAAGAGAAGTGTATACATATGAATATGAAAAAGTATTTATAAAATTGTTCATAACAGTATTATTTAAAGTAGACAAAAACTGGAAACGACAATATACAACCAGCTGAATGGATATATAAAACATATATATAATATAGTGAAATATACACCAATGAAACAGAATGTACTACTACATCACATCATAAATATATATTAAAAAACAATGTGAATGAAATAAACCAGAATCAAAATAATCCATGCTGTATTATTTCATATATGAGAAGTACCAAGAAAAGCAAAACTGTCTTGTGAAAATCAGTATAGTTTTTCCTTTCGGAGAGGAAGATAAAGATACTAGCTTCTGGGAGTGCTGGTGTTCTCTGTCTTAACTTGGACTATGGTTACATGCATGTGTAATTTGATATTATCAAATATGATTTGTGCGCATGCCCAAGATGGATCTGAGCCATATAGGGTGCCATTTTCACATCAGTGGTATAACTGGAGATGCGATGCAGAAGCTGTTGATGGCCATCCTCCCTACTGCATACACGGAGATTCTCTAGTCAGCTAGAGAATAGATTAAAACCAGCACATCTAAAAAACAAGGATCTAATTCTGACACAAATCATACTGGTTATGCCACATGTCTGGATCCATTTGCTCCTAGCAGCACTGATTTTAGAAGTTCCAAATCCTGTCTTTCACATAAGCTAATTCAGGTTGGATTGTTGCTGCTTGCAACATAAAGAATTCTAATTAATTTAAAAACTAGGATCTGGAAATAGGAAAATTGCTTGGCCATGGGACAATGAGAATTTATCCATCTCAGGTCTGAAAACAGCAATCCGTGTTACACATTAGTCAAAATGTTTCTTAAATTATTATTTTTATATCTAGAAATTATTCACTCCAAGGATGGAGCTTTTGGAAACTGAATAAAAAAGTATCAGAATATTAAGTGGCATCATCTTATATCTATGGCCCTCAACATGTGCCATGAGAAATGTAAGCTACAGAGTGAGCCAGCTCATCTGAAAGCACACAAGGAATAACTAAACAGCTCTCTAGCTTTTTTAAGGGATGCTCATTCTGCCAGTTGCTAGTGATGCTAGACCTGAGGGGGTTAGACTATCATGAGCTCAGCTGAACTACAAAAGTCAATTACTCTGCCCAATGCTGAAGTTAATGCATGCCTTAGGTATGAGGTTACCCTAGAAGAAGCAGAGAAATTGTGGAAGCTGGATCCCCCAGGCCCTCCTATGGACCTATTGCTAAGCTATAGGATGGACACTGACAGAACTGTCAATGTATTTGAAATCCCTTAGTAAATCATGATGTGTTGTATATTTACAAGGTCATGGTATTCAGAGTAGTCACAGTATTAAAAAGTAAAAGTAGCAGCAGCAACAGCAGCGACAGTAGCAGTAGTATTGATAATGGTAGCAGCAATTACAACAGCAATAGTTGTAATTAGATAAGCCTATGTACTGGAAACTGGGTAGCACCAGGAAAATCAGTCTTCTTATATCAATAGTCTTGAAATTACTTTATTAATTTAAATGAAATTCATATTTCTCAATATTGGCACCGATAAAACAAGATCTGCATAAAAGCACCTATGGGCTATGGGATGCCAATTTTGTGCCTACAATTTTCTGTTTCTTGGAGCCCACTAGTTGGTTATTGCTTCCATTACTTATAGTGGCTTCCGGAAAGAGAGAGGTGACTTTCTCTGCAATAATCTAGGATATATTTACTATCATTTATTTGCCATATAACGGTTAAAATCAAAACTAGGTTATTCAAAAACACCTTAAACAAAGAAGGGAATAAACCCAAGAAGTGCAAAGATAGATAATCTGAATTAAAACGCATGGATTATTCTAAGGGCCTATAGACCTTTTAAGTCAGCATTTCCCTCTGCTCTGATTTCAGACATTTTCTCTCTCTCGAATCATGTACCAGACCCTTTAAGCCAAGGCTGAAAGACTAAAACAGGTCTCTCTTACTCTCCAACAGATCTACCTATGGCCAATTCTTCCAGTGACTTAAGAACCCATCTTTTCTCTGAGTGATTGACACAGCAGTGACCTTAAACTTTAGATGAGACTCACCCCTATAAGTTATATCACCTTTTCCTTGTAATTCCTAACAATGCAGCTGTCTTTAAAGGAATGCCACACCTTCAATATTCACTCAACATCCCAGTCACGATAATGTAAACTCACAACTAACAGTATGCCTTCTTTCTTGTAGTTTCCTATAGTTTTATTTTCTAATGTAAACATTAGTATTAAATACATGGTTTTCTATATAAATAAGTTTATTGATATTTTTTCCTTCCTTTCATTAAATGAACTCAAAGTAACAAATCACTGGTAAGGGAAAATGTGCTATGATGAGGAAGGACTCAGAAATGGGAGTTTTGGAGGGTTACATAAACCTTGCTAATTTTGAGGTCTCTGCCAAGTTCAGACAATTTCAAGAGATTTTGGTACCTTTCTAACACCGTCTAACCTACCATCTTTGAACTGCACACAGAGACATTAATTAGCCTCATTATTACATCAGATACCTTTCACTATAGAATAAAGTATGTCACTATTCAGGGTAATGTTCAATTTCATACAAAATTTATGGTATTTTTTAATCTTTAAGGTACACAATTGAATATGTAGTATATAATAAAGGCATAACACTTTTATAATATTTAATAGAAACATTGAAGTTAATTTGGAACAGTATTTTTTTTACTAGAAAATACGGAATACACAAAATGTGTTTGAGGAGGATGTTTATTTTTTGGAGGGGAATTTGGCAGAAAAATCTACAAGTGTTATGGTTGTTTCCTTTGCGGACATTTTTAAATTATATTATTTGCCTAAAATCCCCTTGTGCACTCCCCCTTCTTGGTTTCTAATGACGTTTACAACTCTTGTGCCCACGTGTGCTGACCAATTAGATCTCAATTACTAGAGAGTACAGATGGTGTTTGTTTTTTCCATTCCTGAAATATATTACTTAGGATAATGATCTCCTCCCAGATTTCTGCAAAAGACATTAATTCATCCTTTTTTATGGCTGAGTAGTGCTACATGGTATACATATACCACACGTGCATAGATATATCCACTGATGAATTGTGAGGCACTTGGGTCAATTCCACATATTTGAAATTGTGAATTGTGCTGCAATAAACATTTGAGTGCAGGTGTCTTTCTGATGAAATTACTTCTTTTGTTTTAGGTAAATATCCGGTAGGGGGTTGCTGGATTGAACTGTAGGTCTACTTTTAGTTCTTTGAGGTATCTCCATAGTGTTTTCCATAGATATTGTACTAATTGGCAGTCCTACCAACAGTATATAAGCATTGCTGTCTCTCTGCATCCATGCCAGTGTATGTAGTTTTTGGACTTTTTAATAATAGCCATTCTGGCAGAGGTAACTTGATATCTCATTGTGGTTTTAATTTGCATTTTCCTGATGATTAATGACATTGATCCTTTTTCCATATTTTTGTTGGTCATTTGTCTGTCTTCTTTTCAAAATCTCCTGTTCACATCTTTTGCCCACTTTTTAATGGGGTTGTTTGCTTTTTTCTTGCTGTATTGTTTGAGTTCTTTGTGGATTTTGAATATTAGCCCTTTATCAGATGTATAATTTGTGAATATATTCTCCCATTCTGTCTGTTGTCTATTTGCTCTGTTGATTATTTATTTTGATGTGCAGATACTTTTAATTTAATCAAGTCCATTTATTTATTTTTGTTGTAGTGACCTTTGGGGTCCTATTCATAAATTCTTTGCCTAGGCCAATGTCTAGAAGAGTTGTTTCTACATTTTCTTTTAGAATTTTTATGGTTTATGTCTTATATTTAAGTCTTTTATCCATCTTGAATTAATTTTTGTGAGTGGTGAGAGATAGGGGTCCTGTTTCATTCTTCTGCATATGGCTATCCAATTTTCCCATTATCATTTATTGAATAGGGTTTCTTCTTCCCAGTGTATGTTGCTGTCTGCTTTGTTGAAGATCAATTGGTAGTAGGTACATGGTTTTATATCTGGGTTCTCTGTTCTGTTCCCTTGGTCTATGTTTCTCTTTTTGTGTCAGTACCATGCTGTTTTGGTTACTACAGCCTTGCAGTATAGTTTGAAGTCTGGTAATATAATGCATCCAGATTTGTTCTTTTTGCTCACGATTACATTGACTATCCAGGCTCTTTTTTATTTCCAAACAAAGCATAGAATTAATTTTTCTAGACCTGTAAAATTTGATATTGATATTTTGATGGAAATTACATTGAATCTGTAAATCACTTTGGGAAGTATGAACATTTTAAAAATATTGATTCTACTAATCCCTGAGTGTGATATTTTTTTTCATTTGTTTGTATCATCTGTGATTTCTTTCCTCAGTGTTTTGTAGTTTTCCTTGTAGACATATTTCATCTCTTTGGGAAGTATATATTAATAAGTCTTTCATTTTCTTTGTAGCTATTGTGAAGCATATTGTGTCTTTGATTTGACATTCAGCCTGACTGTTATTGGTATATAAAAACATTACTGATTTGGGTACATTGATTTTATAACCTGAGACTTCACTGAATTTATTTATCAATTACAAAAGTCTCTTGGTAGAGTCTTTGGGATTTTCTAGGTATAAGATAATATTTTCAGCCAAAAGTGGTAGTTTGACCTCCTCTTTCCTGATTTGAATACACTTTATTTCTTTATTTTGTCTAATTACTCTGAGTAGGACTTCCAGTACTATGTTGAATAGAAGTGGTGACGATGGGTACCCTTGTCTTGTTCCAGTTGTTAGGGGGAATGCTTTCAACTTTGTCCCATTCAATAAGATGTTGGCTGGTTCACTACACAAGCAGAAGCAAAAAAAAGACCATGTGATCATCTCAATGGATGCAGAAAAAATATTTGACAAAATCCAGCACCCTTTGATGATAAAAATCCTTAAGAAACTATGCACAGAAGGAACACATTTCAAAATTTTTAAAGTTTAGATAGATTTTAAACATTTGTAATGGTAATGAAGAGACTATAATATCCGATTCATCTGGATTTCCTTCAGAAGCCAAAAGAAAATCCTTCCCAAGAGTTTCTGTTGATTAGTTGGTATTCTTCACTGGGAATTTTTCCATATACAAGTGTATCTTAATTGTGGTAACACATTCATGGTCATAATATCTGGAAAAATATTTTTTGTAGTCAATTACCTCCAAGCATCCTATGCAAAATTTCTGTGAATTATTATAGAACAAAAATTGCATTTATGTTTAATACATACTTGTTACACAGAAATAACAATGAACTTTTGTATGTCATCAGGTTAGCTTTATTTAATGTGATGATTCAAGGCAAAATTGTGAGTAAAGTAATAATGAGTCATAAGGGGTATGTGTGTGTTTATCTGTTTCAGTGATAACTTCAATAAATTTCTGCCTATAGATGAAAAGAGAAACTGAATAACTATTGGGCAACAATTTATGCCATATTTATTTATTAATGTTTTTCAATGTTCTTATATATGAGCAGATTCTATAAACTACAAAATATTATACATGTAAGGAACAATGCTGCTATTAAATAATTCAACCAAATAAATTTATTTTAGTCAGTTGTAATTTTGTGTCAGGCCTATAGATAAAGCTCTTTTCAGGAATTATAAGTTTTGCAATGTATTCCCATGCATCTCCATATACAATGTCAGCATCATTTTTGAAGGAGTGTGTCTGGTACTGTTCCTGACATTTTCTTCAGTACTCAGATTTTGTTTTGGAACACAAACATTTTCCACATATGTAGCAAATACTATTAGTACCTTGCTTTATAACCTTTATCATTTTAGTGCACTCCTCCCTTTCTTTCCACAGCCAGAACCTTCACCAGTTTTTCTGAACTTGTTTTTACTGAAGGATCTTGCTCTTTTTGAGGGCACAGCAGATCAACAATGCTTGGGAATTAATGCTCTATCATTCACTCTAATAAGAACCCTCAATCACTAACTGATAAAGTTGGTGTATAAATATCCCAGCTCCTTTTCTCCCCAAAGGGGATAACCCTGAGGCACATTTTGATAGACAGTATCCCAGGGAGTCCAGTAATACTATGCTTTAGTTGACCATTGTAATAGTTTGACTAACTGCTCATTTGAGGATTGCCTTTATTTATTGAGATTATTGCTCCATTTATATCTATTTATTAGATTTAATTATTAGCATTTTAATATGTATTATACTAAATTCATTACTTCTTACATGTAACTTAAGTTTATTTGATACATCCAATATATTGAGTATTGACTCCCTTAAGCCTCATTAATGTAACTTAAAAATACAGTTGCCTTTCTCTCATGAGGTTGCATAAAACTGTTAATTTTGAGACATTTTTCCTGACTTAGTACATCTGGCTCTAACATTGACAAAAATTCAAAGAAAATTTTTATTAAAAATAAGAAGGTAATTAAAATTTCTGCATATCGATGAACATGAAGCAAAATAAACATACAACCAATGTTTAAAAAAATTACCTATAACTAAAATCAAACTAGATTTAGTAAGCACTATTACCCAATAAGTTCTGAATTAATTCAGCAGTATCTCCAAGACATTACCAAAATTGTTACTTTGCTTTCTGCTGAGTGGACCCAGTCATAAAGTGAAAATTCTATCTTTTGTTGTTTCTTTACTATTATTGACTATTTTAAAAAGTGCTTTGAGTTGGGATGAATACAGATCAAATGTGACTTCCTTATTCTGATGTGACCAAACAGATAACAGACCATAACATTCTAATTTTCAACAATGTTTTTTGACTTTAATAAGTCAGTTTGAGAATCTAGACAGCAGGGCATCTTAGGGTAAAGCATGAAGCTATCAACAACCCCATTAAACTGGTCGATTGCTCTTCTATTTTGTTTGCAGAATTCAATTTCAATAAAATTGATTCTTTTTTTAACAAAGCACTTTCCAGACTTTGATGTAATGTGTTTACAGTAAACCTCCAACATTTCAATTATTGAAAAGGTAAAAGGACAGACATCTCTAAATTTTAATAAAAACCTATGCTATCAGCAAAGACCAAATAGGGTAGATAGGAAAAGAAAATATATCTGAGGAGTTTGTTGCTCTTTAAAAAAGTCTTCTGAGTAAATCAATAATTTCTCACTTAAGATACTGTATAAAGACACTACTTTCTTTGGTAGCATTTACAGGAAAGGTTTGAGGTCAATTGAAAGGCTTCAATTCACTGTTTACCATTCATACACAGTGCTTTTCTATACACATTGAAGACATTTCTCATAATGTTGATTTATAGGTGCACTTAAAAAGGGCAATTGAAAAGAGTGCTCTTCGGGGTGAATATCGGCTGTGGGAGGAACGTTCAAAGAGAGAGGACTTCAACTAAGCTTCCTAGTGTCAGAAAATGCAGTTATATCAATTTGAGTATTTGGAAACATAGATTTCAATTCAAGAACTGCTGTGTTTAATACATTTTTCTCCTCTCAGTTCTTTTCCTTTCATACTTTAAACCACATTCCTAAGATGAATAGCTTTTAATATATAACATTTTACTGTGAGAAGTGAATAGAACAATGCAAATGACTTATTTAGTTGGAATAGTTCTTGTTATTGCTATAATCCTAAATAGAAAGGTAAAAAAAACTTAAGCTCCAATAAGAGAAAAAAAGACATAATATCTTTTTGTTAAATGCTAACATCAACAAATTAACTTTTTTTGCAGTAAATTATGTTGTATTTCCCCTAAGATCACTTTTTAAAAATTGGCTTTCCAAAGAATGATTACTAAATTTAGAGAAAGAAACTCAGCAGATTCAAACCAAATATAAATATATAGCAGAATATGTCAATACTCTTATATGTAAGCTGCTTACGTGCATACATTATATCTTAAATATTACATATGTGAATATTAGCTCTGTAAAGATTATTTGAATCAATAAAGAAAGTAAAAAACCCAAAACAAATACTTCCGTTTTCTTCGAAAATTTGCCATGGCTACGGTCTTCTCTCCACTCTGTGATAACTAGGAAAAGGGTTTTCTGAATCTTAATCATCTCTCAAGGATATGGACCATGAGATATCCTTTATTTGTAGTTTTAGCTCTCAAATAATTCTTCATTTTGCATAATTATTAAATATTTGTCAAAGGAATTGATGAATCAAAAGCTGAGGATATATGTATTTTTTTTTCCTTTCCACATTGAGGGGATGTGGAGGGCCTGTTATAAATCCAGTCTTTAAAATCTAATCCAAAGGCATGGTTCTCCATTAAAATGTCTTGGATCCAAGAAATGGGGATCTAGAATTGAGGATCCTGACTAATTCCATTGTCAGTTTTGAAGTTCTAGGAGGTGAACAACTCACAATTATTTTTGATTTTATCAATTAATTCCTTTGTTTATCTTGCTCATCATAAATCAAACTATAATAACATGATGTTGTTATTTTTTTCATAGATCTCTTCTGAGTGTTTTGTTAATCTAGTTGTGTTTTGTAGTCCTGCATGGACCTCACTTTTTTCTGCACAGTGTTAATATCTAATCGTTAGTATATAGTAGGTATTTATTTCTGAAATATTAGGATATATTTAGTATTTAACTAATGCTGTATAAATATGCTAAAAATTTCAAATAAATCATTTCTTTCTGAAATTTCCAAGTGATTTTCCATTTTAAAGAAATAAAGTTTTTATTTCTTTTAGCAATTTTATATTACGTTTATATGCTGTTTTGCTCACTTGAGTTGAAATAATATGATATAATTAACAATGTTTCGGCTAGTTTGAGATGAAATCAGTATAGTTGAAGTACCATTTAACTCTTTTTTTAAAACCATAAAAATCTAACATGCCTAGAAACAAAAGAGATTGAGTCACAAAAAGAAGAAAGATGTATAAGTCTGTGCAAGGGTAAATGGGTATCAGAAAACTCAAATTGAGATAGATAATTACAGCAGTATGATTTTTTTCCTACCAACATAGTATATGTCTCAGAATAAAGGACATAATGCTAATTTTTTCATATTTTGTTAATATCATGTTGTCTAGGCTCTTCAAAGGTTATTATAATACAAAAAAATGACTCCAGTAACATTTAACACCATCCTTAGAAAGTGCTGAAAATCCCAATCTGTCTAGGATCATATAATTTTGCAGAGATGAACAATGGCTCAAGGATATGAATGATACTAGATGTAAACAGCTTTTAATACAACACAATTGGATTTAAGATTAATATGACAAAACATATTTTCAAGAAGAAAGTATTTCAGAAGATGTTTTAGTTTGCTAGGTGTCCCCTAACAAAGTACCAAAGACTGAGTAGCTTAACAACAGAAATTTATTTCCTTTTAGTTCTGGAGGATGAAAGTCCAAAATCAAGATGTAAGCAGGGTTTGTTTCTTTGGAGGGCTTGGGCTTTCTTTTTGGCTTGTAGAAGGTCACCTTCTTCCGGTGTTTTCACATGGTCTTTCCTATGTAAGGGCACCAGTCATTTTGAATTAGGAACAACCCTAATAACCTCATTCAACCTTAATCATCTCTTTAAAGACCACATACCCAATTACGGTAACATTCGGGGATTAGGGCCTTAGCATATGAATTTAGAGGAGATACAATTAAGCCCATAACAGCACAGAATGAGTAACATGAGTAACAAGTTCAGAAGTTGAGAGACCATGTTTATTTGCACAATATCACACACAAAGATGCAAGCAAATCAAATTAATTTCTGCCTAGGCATTGTGTACTCTATGAGATTAAGTCAGGCCCTTTGGGTATTTGAGTCATTTGCTCATCTTAATTACTCTGTTCTACTTTAATTCCTCTTTCAGTTTAAAAGTATTCATTTAATATGTCTGAATGATCATAGTGTGGGGAACAGCTTCTTTTGGCTTCATTTTATTAAATAATTGAGGTCTGCATGGCTAGTGCTTTGTTTACCTACGAAAGCAAAGAAATTTGACAATATGCTTTAGGTTCCAGGATAACCAGGGGTTTCCCAACATGTCTGCTTATCATGTGGTATTCACCATTATTATTCAGTTCAAGGAATGCATATCATCTTGGTCATTAAAGAGGAATATTAAGGAGACACTTGCCTCTTACCCAGTATCCGTTGGATCTGAAGTTACTTTCACTAGATACTCTTCAATCTATCCTAGAACTTTTCTGTCAGTCATTACCAAAAGATATCCGGAACTAGTGCTTAAGTGGTGCTTTGCTGCCAATGCAGATACTTTTCAATTAGGTCATATGATCAAGGAAAGTAAGCTTTTGCTAGCATAAGTTCTTTCTAGACTTAAAGAGAAACTGAGTCAAAAATGGTTAAGGTAAAAATATAAATGCTCTAGGGTCTAATTCATTTCTTAGTGAAGTAAAATAAAAATCCATATGACTCTAAAAGCGACTAACTGAAATAATTTATGTAACAAAAAAGGTAAATTTATAAGACTGATATTTATTTCAGAGAAGGAAGACATGGCATTAATGAATATAAGCAATAGAATTAATCTGGAACTTTTTCCAAACTTTATTTACCCAGTTTTAAAATTCATAGCGAATAGTACATTATCTTCTAAGTAACATTTTATTTTAACCATAATGTTTACCTTATATTCATTTTGCAATAATTTTTATGTGATTATCTATGTGAGAAATTTCTGTCTTAGGTATTGAGCAATATAAATGTGTAACGATGACTATAAATGACTGAAATATAGATATATATGTGTGTGTATGTATTAGAATATATATTCTGTGTATATTAGAATAATATATGCTAGAATGTAGGACAAGTGGGAATTGGGTACAAGAAATAATCTAGTATAGTCTGGAAGACATCCATCCCCAAATCCATAATAAAAATGTTATTTTGTTCTCATAGGCCATTTATAATTATCATCGTAACATAGTTAATGGTAGAAATGGGCATCAGAGCAGTATGCATGTAGGAATTTCTTTATTTTTTTTTACATTTACTATAGATTAATTTATTTAGGCCTTTAGAGAAAAAATGGCATGCTATTCATGTTTCTCATTTTACCTGGATGTGTGCTATAGATTTATTATGTGGAAAAATCTTATTTAGTATTAAAAGATTAATAGCTATGCAAATAGGATTCTGGAATTGTATTGACTATATGATATGCACAGATAACCCTCGAATTTTATAAAAATTGTATTTCAACCTTCCTCTGACCAATCCATATTATTTAGAATCATAAAAATGCTTTAGATTGATTTCAATTTCATTTTCTATGTTTTATCTCATCTACTGAGAAATAAAATAAATGAATTTATTAAAAAAAAGAGAGAAATGATTTAAATAACAGTTTCCTCCTTTTGTACATACAACATCTAAAATTTTTAAGCTGATCTTATGTGCTTCACTTTGAAGAGGTTTGGTGATACCACAACTTGTTGTAAGAGAAGAAAATTTACAATATTCAGATAATGTAATATGAATAAGACAAAGGCATTTCTATAATAAAAATCACTGTGTGCAGATTTGAGTTCAAGTGTGTTAGATTTTTAATGTGTATGAAAAGGAATGTGTTCATTTTAATTCATGGGAGAAAGAGATGTATTGAATATATTTGATGAATTTAATTAAAATGAGCAAGGAACCATTTGTTTGGGTTTTTTTCCAAAATGATAATGTGTTCTCAATGAGATATAACATATGAATTATTACAACTGTGTAAAAATTTATGATTACATACATATAATTAAAATTGCAAGGTATGTATTGTTATAACTATATAGAGTTAAATTTTTTAATGTGCTCTGAAAATCAAATATGCATAATTGATGTTATAGATAAACAGTGATATTAAGAAGAGATGCTAAGAAGCAGATGATGAAATGAAAATTATTTCCTTTAGTTATATGTAAATAAATGAGTATATTATCAGGTTGATGTGGATATAAAGTAATTATTCTATTATTATTATTCTAAGAACATTTCTATTATTCTAAGAATAATGCATTATTCTAAGAATAATGCATTATTCTATTATTCTAAAAATATTTCTGAGAAGAGATAAAATCTCATGGACTGTTTAAATGATAAAATGAAAGAAATTTTTCCAAGAGTTTATATGGCTAGCTTGTAAAAAGGGTTACATAGTTTTATGACCAATAAAACCTATAGTTAGACATAATGAAAGAGAGGCAAAGGCTATGAAATATTATGTTTTGATATTTTAATAGTGTCAGGTCAGGAAAGAAGTTCATTTCATTCTCATATTGTCATATTCAAATTAAAGAGCTCCTTTTGAAGCAAATATGTTCAGAAAATTCTGTTTATTTTTATGAACAACCAGCATAGTGTTTTCTAAAATTATAGTGCCATCTCATTTGTATCAAACCTATGAAATTAATTTAATTTTTTCATAACAATTCCAATATGGTAGAACTTGAAGAATATAGGATTTTTATAGGCACACATATGAAGGACAGCAAAGGAACACTAGTGAGTGCATAAATAAAAACACTTAAAGTTAAATTTAAAATTTAATTCATCATTGTCTTTCATAATCACTCCCACATATTCACATTTATCATTTTTTTCACATTTGACTTGCTCATATGTGAAGTAGATAATTTCAACAGCTCTAGAGCTGAGGCTATTCCCATCCTGTTTAAAACAATTTAGTCTATTCAGTTTTTTGTATTTTATTTTATGAGTCTTATTTATTTTATTAAATATAGACAAGAAACAAATATAATACATCTCACAATTTTAAATTATATTCCAGTGACACGATGAATGGGAAGTAAGCAACAGTAGAATATCTCCATGGCGATGTGTGCCTTGTAAAAGGCTAAGATAAATAAATATAAGGTTCTTTATGTAGTTTGTGTGCAATAACAATATCAGTCTATAATTTTATAGTCACCAGTTTTTATTCTACTTTTATTTTTAGTTTTAACAGGCAAATCATTTGCTATGTACAGTGCTCTACTGTCTATACATGCATGAATGCATCCATAGAGTCAACAAACATTTTTTAATGCTGTATAAGCCAATTTCCAATGCAGATTCTTATTAATAAATTAGAGTCCTCAGTCTCTTAAGATGTAGCATAAAATGTAGGAAAAACAAAAACAAAAACTCCTTTAGGTGACCTATGTAGCACAAAGGAGATGCATGAACATTCTTTCATTTTTTTCCACAAAGGAGGTATATAGATTTCAGATGAGAATTTCATGTAATACTTTTTTTGTGTATAAAGGTAGAATTCAACAAATAAGGTTATTCTTTTTCCCAATTCTACATAAAAAGATAAGGAGAAAATTATAAAGAAGACGGTTGTGAAAAGTAATAACCTAATATCAAGAAATAGGTCAGAAAAATTGAGAAACAACACTAATAAAACAAAGCATGCTGAGATTATTTCAGATTGTGTTCAATAATATATTTTTATAATAAACAGTGCAAAGAATCACAGAAAAGCAATATAGCAATAAATATTTTCAAGATTTCCATGAACTAAAGGATAAATGATTGATCAGGAGAATTTCAGTTATTCAGAAAATCCCCTAATGTAGAATAACTTATTCCAAGATGACATTAAAGGAGGAATCACTGTATTGTATTAAATATAATTCTCTTTATCATTTAATGCAGTTAGACAGTTCTAAAGCATTTAAAAGGACCTGGGGACCTCTGCTCCAACACCCAATTTAAAAAATAGGTAAAATTTAGTCATTTTTCTGTAAGTCATGAAGGCAATAAAATGACTTGAAACCAAAGTTTGGTATTCTGATGATGCCTTGACCATCTTGGCCTTTGCTCTCCAGGGAAGACTTCATCTTTCTGAAGTTTTCAGTACCATTAATATGTAAATTTAAATTAAGTACCTTGAATTTAAATTTATAAACACCCCTCAGATAGAGTAATGAAGAGGTTAAAATGAATTTACAGACATTGAAAAAGCATTAGAGAGGCTGTCTTTAATACATGAACTCTGACGGTTCACCACTAGCTTATTCTGTTACCGTGGATGAGGTTTATAACTTGTCTGTGCTTCAGTTTCCTCATCCATGACATATGTATTATAATGTCAGCCTCACATGGTTCTTGGGCTGTTACAAAGAGAAAGAATAATGGTTCAATAAAAAAAATAGCCTTTGTGCCTTCTAAAATATAGCAGGGAAGAGACTTCATGCGTGTTGTTCATTGCTTTGCACTACATACCTGATGTTTGTAGACACTCAGATATTTGCTGAATGAATGAATAGATGAATAAAACCTTAGGACCCATGGGGTAGAGATACAAAAGTGTATAAAAAAGATACATTCCCTGCCTCCATGGAACTTACAGGTCAGAATATGTTAATAAAATGAGAAAATAAATTTAAGAAAACTGAGAGACAAACTGTGAATAACATAATGTACCTGCCCTGATAGAGCTCATAGCACAGCATGTTATTTCTGATAAATTATTTTGTTCTAAAATAAAGCATGTCTCCATCAACCATCTCAGCAGTAGTTGAAACAGGACTTTCTGACACCATGAAAATAAACCATGTTTCTAGTGTCCTATAAAATTCAAAGGAATAAATATAATCAATAAATGTACTAGGAATATATGAATTAGAAACAGAGGGAAGATTTGTTTGATTCAGTCTGAAAAACAGCCAAATTAGTGGTTTCATTATACAAAAAAACATACTCACCCACATATACACACACAGACATATTTATAAATTATTTTGCTTTTAGAAGCAGAAAGATTATTTACATATGTGTAACCTGGGTTATCTTCTGAACTGTGCTAATTCTTCTGCTATGGATATGAGCAATGAAATCAAAGCTAATTTTCTTTCTGTAAATTGTGTTTGCTTGTGTGTCTATAAAAGTGCTGATTATTTTCTCAGTGTTTTTATTTTCTAATGTTATAGATAAAAAACAAGTTTTCTAGAAAACATCTTGGTTTGAATTATATTATCAAAGCCTAAATATTGTTGATTTTTGATATTAAGGGCAAAAAATAATAGTTAGCAATCATAATAAAATGAAATATGGTCTTTATGAATTTGTTTACAAAGCAATGAAAATTAAAACATAAAATTCTCATTAACATTAATGAAAATGTCACATTTATTGCCCAGAAGTCTAACCTATAACTAATATCAATGTCTTTTTATTGTTAAGACTGATTATCTAAACAACTGTAGCTTTTCTGACTTAAATTTTTATTGTTGCTGTTCAGAAAATCTTTCATACACTGTCATTTGCAGAATATTATAGTTTAACCTCCTAAAATATACATGGTCCCATTGGGATGATTTATTAAAGTGAAAGTAAAACTCTGTAATTGATCATGTTAATATTGCATAGAATTACAACTGATGCTCTACCAAGGTAAGACCATTGATTGTAAATTTGTAATTTCGTTCATTCTTTTCCTGGTAAGAAATGACAAGACAAATTTATCTTTTATGCTGTTTCTCAAGTTTTTGTGTAGGACTATTCTTCCAAAGGCTATGCAAGAAGTAATATGACCGCCTATTTGAGACCTCAATGAATTCCATATGGAGAAAAAGTGAGATTACATATTTAGACTTTGTTTTGTTTTGTTTAGATAGTAAAATGTCTAATAATATATGCTGACCTAAAATATTCCCACTCTTTTCATCAATTTGAATAACCTGAAAGATGTTATTTTGTAAATATGTTTAGGATCTGAAGAATTCCATTTTTTATTTAAATCATATATCACAGAAAATACTCTCTACATACTTTCATAGTTTTCATAGGCATTTTAATTTTTTATTTCAGACAAATTCCAACTTATAAATGTTTACACAGTGAATTTTGTAAATGGAATTTAAAATAAAGTGGAATTTTATTTTATCAGATAAGAAAAGTATAGTTTGCTTCAAGTATTAGCTTTCAAGTTTTCCATAAGATTTACAGATAAACAGTTTACAGAACCAGCAAACTTAAATTTCAAGGAGGATACAGCTATGCTGGCATTTTGACTTTGCTCTGCTACATAGTAACTTGATAGCTTTTCTTTTGGGAAATTGGTTTTGTAACAATTTATTTCTGGTTGTTTTCTCTCAATAAGGTTATTGAGCTTCACACTGACTTCAGTGTAAAATGTCTAAATCCTAACTGCAAGCAGTATTGGCCTATCGTTTCAGGATTCAGAGAAAAAGAAAAATAACAGATATTACACTCCTGGAGCTAAAAAGAGAACTTGACTCAAACCTGTGACCTTTCAAGTTTATCTTATAATATCCAATAATTCAACAAGTGTTTATTAAGGACCTATTACGGGGCCAAACATTACTCTTTTCTCATACTTATGTGTAATGAAAGGCAATTTAGAAAAGCCCACAAAAATTTACCCTACCCATTCCACTGCATTGGAAATTTATTCAGTTCTATCTATTATAATAACTAATGTAGCCAAGTACATTACATACTTCCTGTTCAACCAAAGGCAATCCATTTAGAACATTTACCCAGGGAGTGAATACTAGATTCTTTAGATTGTGATTATCTTAGAGATCATAGGGTTTCATTATTTTAACTAAGGTATTAATTTGCCCTAAAATACATCTATATTTTCTTTTGTCAACAGAATAGAACTGACTACCATTCAGTTCAGTTACAATAATAATATTCAACAATCCTATGTGTTGTAAATTTTTTTACAAATGTTCATAAACATGAGCTCATATACTTAAATTTCAACCCTCTGATTTGGTACTTATTGTTATTTCCAGTTCGATAAATGGGAAAGAGATGTGAAGACATGTGCCTGTTCTACAGGTCATAAATCAAGACTTGGGGATTTAAATGCCGGCAAGATAGTCCCAGAGACCAAATCTTGAGCCATTGGGTCAGTCTGCAGCATCAATTATCAAAGAATTCTTCCCCTTATATTTAACTTTCATAAGGAGCTTAACCTGACTTTTCCATTGAAACTACATGTAACAATCCTTCTTCCATAATACAGACCTTCAACGATTAGAAAACACTATTTTATTCTTTCTATGTCCTCTGTCACCAAGTTAAATATTGCTGTGCTGGGCCACGGTTGTCAGACTCTTCTTTATATCGCTCACGTCCCCCCACCCACCCCTGCATTTGCATTATATTTTATTCCCTCACTTAAAATGCGATATACTAAATACTAAATCAACTCACTGATTTGGCAAGATATAGGCATTGCAATAAAAGATAGCATAATTTTTCATCAGCTTACAAGATTTAAGATAGTCTTATAAAAAGCACACATTTTGAAAATAAGGTTGATAAAAATATCATACAAAAGGCAGAGGAAGAGGTTTTTTTTAATCTGAAATTATTTATTTTGTATCCTCTTTTGTGGACTAGCAAATTACCTCAAAAATTATGTTAAATTGGATGTTCTAGGATTTAATACTATTAATTTATTCTTTCCTGTCTTTCCTATAATTCATGGTAATAACTTGTTTCCAATAAACTAAATATTGATATTATAATAAAACAACTCAATTAATCTGAATTTTATTTTATAGAATTTATAATTTTGAATAAATTACACTCCTAAAAAATTGTCTGTGATCTGTCATTAGGAGAGTTTTGCTAAGCTTCTTCACTCACTTTTTGGTAGAAGAAAGGGGGAATGAGGCTAAAGTTTTAAATTTACATGTCTAATTTTTTAGCTTGTATCTACTTCGAATTAGATTCTGAGATACTCACCATTGCTGTATGATTCCTTGGAATTCTGTATTTACTAATATCATCTTGTAGTCCCATAACATATCATTATTTCATAACACTTCAAAAAATAGCTATGTTTGTTGTTGTTACTGTTAGTTTGGTTGGTTGGTTGTTTTCTCTTGTTTTGCCTTGGTTTGCTTTTGGAAACATGCAGGGAAATACCCTAATGTACTTGATGATTTTTATCAATATCAATAAAGTTGAAAAATATGCTAATGGGGCAAATATTAAATCTGCAGAATTCATTCCCAAAAGTGTTACAAAGTTCCTATTATTAAAGGGTTTGTTTATCCTGTAGTCATAGTAAGTAGGAAAAAGTAAGAGGTGGGAGTGCATGACGAAGGTTGCTTTTCTCTCTGGGAGCCAGTGATTCTGTGCAATCTACTCACCAATTCCAGATGAGAGCTTTATTACTAATCCCTCAACAAAAGTTGCCTTGCTTTGATATTAAAAATTATCTTCAAGCAGAAAAGTCATATTGTTACAGACCTCTTTATCTTAATACATATTGAATTTTTGTTTCAGGGATAAGCATTGAAGAAAAAAGTATCCTCTGTATTCATTAGCTTGCGATGTTGAGTTCCTTCTTTCCACTGGTCCCACTGGTGTTAATTTCCTGTGTCACTCTTTCAGTATTTCTGACACAGTGGGAGTCGAAATCACCTCTCAGAAGATTTGCATTTTACTACTTCCTGCCTATGTAATCTTTATCCTTTTCATAGATATCCAAATGCCTGTCATATGCCAGAACCTTACTAAATGATGGGGAAAATGATGGGAAAATAAAGATCTCTTATTTCATGAAAGTTAGTCTTGTTGAGAAGATATGCAACAAAGAAGAACTTTTAATCTGTTACTGTAATACACACAAAACTGATTGCCATGGGAGAATATTAAAAGGAAACAGTCAATCTTTGGGGGAGGGTCAGAAGACAGGCCTCATGGAAAAAAATTCTGTGCATATGCCAGGAAGTAATTCACTCCTAGTAAACTGCAAACAGCACTTTACTGATGAAAGCAAGGAGTTCAAAACAGAGTTCAACAAAAGTTGAGAGTGTAGAAGCTAAAGATCAAATAACATGCATATTTTCTTCATTTTAGGGATTTAAGACTTTACTTCGAAAGTGATATAGAGTCACTCACTATAAGTTTTTAAGCTGCAAACCAAAACAGGATTTTGCAAAGTTAATTTGGCCCAGATCAGAAGAGGCAATAATATATGTAGAGTGAATAAATGTTAGATGGCTGTTGAAATAATCCTGTCAAGTGATAATAAAAACTGACCTGAAGAAGTGGCATTTTACTGATGTAAGTGGCCATGCCCTACAATTTCTAACTTGCTCTGCATAAATAACAGGGACTCAACCTGATTCATTGATTTAATAGTTGAATAAACATTTATCAAGGTTTTGTCATTGTGGCAAAATGCATAATGATATGTAATTAAGAACTAATTATTTGTTGAATTTGTAGTGTTTAAATGCAGCAAAGTCCAGTAACTTATTTCAAAATGAACAAAAACAGACACAATGGCTCTGATTGAAGGAAAGAAAAAATATCTGCTATTGTTGAGCTCAATAAGCTCAACTACCAGCAAAGGATACACATGCCAAAAAAATGGCAATTTGACTTGTGCTTTTTGACATTGGAAACACTCTGGACATATTAGTTGCAGAGTCTATTCCTTGCCTCTAATATTGAATGGGGAGAGAAATATTATACCAGGAACCCAGGTATATTCATAACAGGGTTACTACATAGTATGATATACTTCTCTCAGTATGAGAAATAGTATTTTCATTTCAGAGAAATTGGTACTGCCTAATAGTATCATTTTCAGATAGCTTTATATATTTCTCCACTATAAGTGGTGGCAAGCAATGGGTTTGTGTCCACATTCTTGATTTTATTAAATTAAATGAAGATCTAGCATGAACTTAAATTGGAGAAATTGTTTCACTATCTGTGCATAATCTACTTTATAAACTTTGTATATTAATATATTATATCTTTTTTCTCTGTCTTCTTTTAAGATTTCTTCTTTAAGTGATAACTTATGTTTTTCTTTCTAATTATCATGCCTGGGTGTCTACACACATCATGGATCTATCATTCGTTGTCTTCCATTAGTTTTGGCAAGTTCTTGACTATTGTCTCTTCACTTTTTTTCTGAGCCCTGTTTCTGCTTTTTACTCCTTCTGGGAATCCAATCAAAATGTTACACTTTTAATACTCTCTTACGGATCTTGTATTATCTTTCCACTATTTCTCCCTCTTTTTGTCTTATTAGCCTTGCCACATTTATGTATCATATGTATCATTGCATAATTTTTGTCTGATTTCCTAAAAAATCATAATATTTTTCCTCTTTTTCTCAAAAATAATCATAATCACAGCTTACTTTCTAACAGAAGTTACCTGTCATATTATTTTTCATTATTTTATTTTTTAATCATTTCTGGATTTATTACTTTTTCACTTTTTACAACTATTGTTTCTACAAAGCATAGAGTTGGGATCTAATTTTGAATCAGCTTGCACTATGTTTTCTATGAATATATTCCAATTAGGTTATGACCTTAATAGATATATTTATTCTTAATATAATGTGTTTAGAGAATTTTTTAAAAAGAACCAATATTCATAGGTAAAAAGCTAAATAGAATTTACATACCTGGTTAACAAGTCAAGATAACAAATGGTCAAAAATATACAAGTTCTGCATAATAGTGGCGGTTTCAGGATTGAATGCCTGAAGATAGAACATTATTTTCTTTACGAGCTAAGATCTCTCTTGTCGGCTGGGACTAAAACTGGATTTGATGTGGTGGGGTATTCTGCTGTAAAGTGAAAGCAGGTAAGGAATTTAGCATGAAGAATTGAATTGAGAAATAAAGTCAAAGACAAAACCTCATTGATGTCACCATGTTCTTTTTTTCTGATTTATTCTTCTTAGGAGTAGGATGGTCTAATTTTATTGGCCTCACATATACTCCATTCCTGGTAGCTAATCATGAATCATAGGAATAGATAAAAAGGCAAGGGAATTGTATGCGTAACAGAATAACAAGAAGCAAAAACCAGGATAGATTATTTTAGCCTCTAAAATACAGTAAACACATATGTTAAGGAGTTACACTTGTATTCAAAGGCTTTAATAACATTTTCAAAAAAACCGATGCACAAAGGGCCATTGAATTTAATAATGCTCAATATTATTTTTGTACAGCATGTTTGTTTTTACAGTAAGCCTGACTTTCCAAATACTAGAAACCAGCAATGCATATAAATATTCAAAACCAAAAAATAAATATAGTAACCTGCTCCACCAGCTTTTGTAATATTCAGGATTAGTTTAGATAGCAGTGCAGAAAATGAATGCTAGGATCACAGCAATCTGGAGAAACCTATGAGATGTGCTTCTTATTCAAAGAATTGCTATGGATTTCTCTTTTTGACATATTTGGTTCTTATTGAAAGCAATTTTTCTGTAAGTTGAAAATCCATCTTCCTCTCTATTTCTCCCTCTCCCCCACCTCTATATTTTCCGAGAAACTCATGAGAAGAAACAATGCATGGGAACTAATGGGGTATAACCCAAATGTGCTTTGAAAGGGAACAAATCAGAAGGAATATTGCTTGAGGTCAGTGTCTGATGTGTTCATTATTTCTAGATCTGTGAGGTAAGCTGACAGGCAGAATCGTTTGCCTCATGGAGTACTGAGTGAACCTTTCTAAGATGGACAAGCAAAAGTGTATTTGCAATATAAAACTTTATAATAGAACATCTTCCATATTTCATTTATATTAACATAGGAAACATATAGCGATAACAGAAAACAGTATGTAGCTTTAGGATAAATATATATACTATTTCATGTCACTTATTGTGAAAAATAAGGATTGAGAAGAAAGAAGAAAAATTCTTGTGATCAGTAATATAATACATGGACTTTTCACCTCAGGGTCACCAGTTTGAATCAGATTCATTTCTGATAATAAAATTCGTTCAGTTGCAATATGATTACTTTGCTTACTATATATTAGCTAGCTGGTTCAGTTCTTTGTAGAAATAAATGTTTCCATTACAGAAATAGACATACAGTTAAAAGATATCCTTTCTTGGTGACACCAGTGATTTTGTTAAATGCTGTATTTGTGTGGACTTAGAAATTGACTTTGTGTATTTTCCATATTTCTGTATGAGAGAGTATTTCTGTAAAACAACAAAATAATTTGAATCCTATTCTATATTGATTCGAACATTTTTCTATCATACCTATTTTCTGCTGAAAGCAAGTTTGAAAAGACACACCTGAACCTCTGACTCGAGGGGAGCAAAGGCAATATATGTAACCTAAACAATCGTACACCGTTAATATGCTGAAATTGAAAAAAAAGAAAGAAAAGTTAGCTTGAGGTTGAAAATAATGAAGTATTTGAAAATCTTTAAAGCAAACTTCTGTGCATCTGTAAGTTACGTTAGAAAAACAAAGAGTTTTATACACAGGTGAAGTTGGATGAGGGAGATTAGGATTAATTCTTAAGGATATAAATGTAAATAAAGTCCTAGACCACTGTCTCACTGCTTAATCTCCTAGGAAAAAAGTCTGCAATGATTGCCTAGTTTGAGTCCATGCAATGTAGGCTAAGATGTAAATCCCTGTATTGCCCAGCTCCAGTCCTACCCCAGGTGTACACATACCCCCTTACACCACTACTCTGAATTTACTTTGTGCATCATACCTGTACCGTTGCTGTGAATTTTCTTTGTGCACTAAGGCTGCCCTCCACATCTCGCTGTTTAACATCCCTCTTCCTGTAATTCCTTTCTCCTCTATTTTCTACTATTTTTCTTTTTCTCAGGTCAAGTACTTGCTAAATGATGGTATCTTTGAACAACCCAACGAAAATACTTTTATTCTTGGTTTCGTTAGCATCTAGTGAGAAAATAGATAGGATTTGGTAAAAACAACAACAAAAAAGTTACGACAATGCATTGCAGATGATCTTTGATTTTGCCCCATGTTAATTTACTTGAGCTTATTTGATTGTGTTAACTTGACTGTCCGTTGCTGGACACTGCTTTTGCTGGTGTTGACTTGTCAATCTCAATTTGGCATTTTGTTCCCTTAAACTTCTACTTATTTCATGGACAAGAATTTTTATTTCAAATAAAAATTGCAAATAGTTTGGTAGTATTCCACGGTATACATACACCACATTTTATTAATCCACTCATGTATTGATGGGCACATGGGTTGTTTCCACATCTTTGCAATTGTGAATTGTGCTGCTATAAAAATATGAGTGCAGATGTCTTTATTAAAAAACAATGGTGAACTAGCACCTCTTATATTATCCTGGATAGAGCTTGAGCCCATCCTTCGAAGTGAAGTATCGCAAGAATGGAAAAACAAGTACCACATGTACTCGCCAACAATTGGTGCTAACTGATCAACACTAAGGTTCTCACATGGAAGTAATATTCACTGGGTGCCAGTCAGGTGGGAGGGGGATGGTGGGGGTGAGTAAATTCACAACTAACCGATGGGGAGCACACTGTATTTGGGAAGGGCATGCTTACAGCCCTGGCTTGGGTGAGGCAAAGGCATTGTATGTAACCAAAATATTTGTACCCCCATAATATTCTGAAATTTAAGAAAATGCAAATAAATGACTATTTTTAATCATTAGCCTTCATTTAACATCTTCTTACTGTTTCTTCTCCATAGTTATTTTGTCTTTTGAATATAGACTACAGTTTGATTTTTATAATAATTTCATCACGTAGTCAATAACAATGATATTGATCACATCCAGATTTGGCACCATATGCTATATTATGCTGTTCACTTACCATGTGGCATTTCTCTTCATAAAATTAAAATATAAGCACAATAAGTGATATTTTCAGTAAAGTCAATAAATAACAAAGTATGATTTTATCCTGTGAGCAAAGGAAGATAAATTAGAGATTTTAAATTAGTGGCCTCTAATAGTTTTACTTTCAAGTAATGTCAGTAAGTTTATTTTTAAAATTATATTAAAATTCTGTTTTAATAAGAATTATTTTATTTAGTCAATCTTATTTTATACATGGATACTCTTTGGTGCATCAAATTAAAACAAAAGTAAAAGTACTCAATCACAGGTACTTAGAGTTCAAATTATGCTGAGCTACTGGACAATAACCTGCTTTATCCATGCATAAATTACCTCATGTTAAGGTTCTTGGAATTAGATCCCTTGCTTCCACTTCCAGTTTATGTATTTTACTGAGTTAGAGTCTCATAGGCTTCAAATTAAACATCCTCTAAGCTGATTTAGCCTTCATTCCTACATTTTCATGAAATAGATGCTCATAGTAAATATCAATGATCTTTAATCATCATTGATAATGTACATCTAAATATTTTTAAAGCTTATCTTTTCACCATTTTCATGTTGACAATTAAAATTTATCATGTGCTGAAAAGTTTGAAGGATGTAACTAACAGTATATGGAAAATAGTAATTTTAAAACATTCTAATAAAATAGGTAATACTAATAAGTATTAATATAATAGAATATAAATATTACAGACATTTAATACACATAATCCAATTAAATTTTTGTGAACAAATTCTTTAATAATCCAAAATTTTACATCATTTTAAATTCCTAAATATACATAAAATACATATATACAAATGTACACATATATGTACATATACATATATGTAGATTTCAAATCCTCATGTAATTATGTTCTTATATATTTTATGCTGAAAAAACCTTAGTATTTCATCTATATATTCTCTTGCAGCAAAATTTGCACATCATTTTAAAAATTTGTTGAACATAAATTTCTTAGAATTGAATATTTAAAAATTTTAACTATCACACAATTATTTGCATAGACATTATCAATGAAACATAATAACAATGATCAAAGGTTAAAATTTAAAAAATAGTAATTTTTTCTTATTCATATATACATGATAAAAATTACTTATTTCTATAATTAAGAACTACATTCATTCATTTTCCTTTTTTAATAGATTTAAGTTGTCATACACTCTGTTAATACAAATAAGCAAATGTGACTAGATTTTTGTTATTGAAATTCACCCAATTTTTGAACATCTTTTGAGTTACGTGTCAAATATCACAGTGATCTACTGTGAAAAGTTATTTTCTGATTGAAGGGTTTTTAAAAAATTTTAAATATTTTTAATCTACAAAAAGTATATATGTTTATCTTGTACATGTTATTTTGAAATATGCATGCATTGTAAAATAACTAAATCTAGCTAATTAGTATATGTCTTATCACACATGCTTATTATTTTTGTGGTGAAAACACTTAAAATCTATTCTCTTAGTATATATTGCTATTAACTATAGACACCATGTTATACAATAGATCTCTTGAGTGTATTCCTCCTACCTGACTGAAATTTTGTATCCTTTGACCAACATCTCTCTAATCCTACCCTTCCACCCCTGTTCCCACTATTCTACTTTCTACATCTATGAGTTCAAATTGTTTCAGTTCCACATGTGAGATCATGTGGCGGTTGTTTTTCTTTTGCTTAGCTTATTTCATTTAACATAATGTCCTCCAGGTTCATCCATATCATCACAAATTATAGGATTTCCTTCTTTATTACGGCTAAATAGTATCCC
This sequence comes from Avahi laniger, assembly GCA_963575035.1. Classification (NCBI taxonomy): domain Eukaryota; kingdom Metazoa; phylum Chordata; class Mammalia; order Primates; family Indriidae; genus Avahi; species Avahi laniger. The sequence continues at coordinate 13,229 of CAUYSK010001189.1, read as the reverse complement.
GTTATGTATACATAACCACATTTTCTTTATCCATCTGTTGATGAACTCTTAGGTTGATTCCATATCTTGGCTATTGTGATAATGCTATAATACACATTGAAGAGCACATAATTCTTTGAAATACTGATTTCATTTCCTTTGTATATGTGCCCAGTAGTGGGATTACTGGATCATATGGTGGTTCTAGCTTTAATTTTTTGATGAACCTTCATACTGTATTCTATAATGGCTATACTAATTTACATCCCCACCAATAATGTGAAATGGATCCCTTTTCTCCACACCCTCTTTAGCATTCACTATCTTCATCGTTTTTATAATACACAGTCAAACAGGTGTGTGCTGATATCTCACATGGTTTTAATTTGTATTTCCCTGATTATCAGTGATGTTGAGCATATATCTCTTGGCCATCTGTATGTCTTCTTTTGAGGAATGTCTATTCAGATCCTTTGCCCATTTTTAATTGGGTTATTTGTTTTCTTATATTGCACTGTTTGAATTCCTTATGCATTTCACATATTAACCCCTCATCAGATGTATGCTTTGCAAATATTTTCTACCATTCCTTATGTTGTCTCTTTATCAATTGTTTCCTTGGATGTGCAGAGACATTTTAGTTTGATGTAAGTCCCCTTGTCTGTTTTTGTTTTTGTTGCCTGTAATTTTGGGTTCATATCTAAGAAAATCATTTTCCAGACCAATGGTATGAACCTTTTCCCTTGTGTTTTCTTCTAGTAATTTTACAGTTTCAGGTATTATGTTTAAGTCTTTAATTCAGTTTGAGTTGATTTTTGTATGTGGTGTGAGATAAGGGTCAAATTTCATTCTTCTACATGTGGATATCCAGTTTTACCTATACTATTTATTAGTATACTTTATCCACTATTTATTCTTAGCATCTTTATTGAAAATCAATTGCTCATAAATGTGTGGGTTTATTTCTGGCGTCTTTATTCTGTTCCATGGATCTGTGTGTCTGTTTTTATGCCAGACATAATCATTTTCAAAATTTATTTCTAATATTCTATCAGCTAACACGTTTTATTTAATTTTGTTAAAGCAAACATAGAATTCACTCGAATTGCAAAATAATTTGTCTCTCAATACTTGGTTTCATCATTCTCTTCAGATTCACATTAAATGAAGATATTTCTAATTGTTTTTTGGTATAGGGCTTATGACATTACACATTGGAGCTATTCACCATAGTCAGTTTGTCATACAGAAAAGGGTTTTACTTTTTAAAAGTGGGAAGGACTTTGAAAATAAAAGTGGACAAGTTATTACATGACTGCATCTCCCATATAAGTACATTATTAGTAAGATTGATCATAGAAAAGATTATATATTAATAAAATTAAATATTTAAAATTTGATTTCTTTAAATTTTTCATGTATATATGATGCTTATTAAATTTTAGATAATTTTTGTGTGCTACATATATCAATGGTTTGAAAATCATTGGTACATTTTACATTATAATTTTTTATTTTTATAATTGTTTTTATGCAGGCCTTTGAATAATTCAAAAAACATGATTTCTCTGGGTTTTTTTTTTGTTTGTTTGTCTGTTTGGGGTGATACTAATACAATGCCTACAAGGTAAAAGGTAATTAAGTGTAATGTATGAATGTTTAATAATGTAATTTTAAAATTTTTATTATTATTAAACGCATCCCTATACTTTATTGTGTGGTAAACAGGTCTTATTTGTATTTGTATCAGCCTCATTAATATTAGGGTCATTGTGCCAAATTCCTTGTTTTCTGAGTATGTCATATGCGGAGATTTTAGAGATGTTAGCTTGTTGCTTCTTCATGTGAGCTCTTGGATTCTGTCATAAGCACAATGGCATAGTCCTTACAGTACTCAGTCCCAAACAATGGCAATTACTGCACTGGGTATCCAAAATTATTGCTTTTAATGAGCATTTCATTTTAGATCATCAGAACTCATAGTCTAATTAACTCTTTTACCACTGTATGCCATGGACTACCAATATTTCATTTCCAATGGTAATGTGATAATATATTCAAACCATTATCTGGTTAGAAAAAGCAATCCTCATTCTTCAGAGTATGTAAATGGGAATATTACTGAGACCAAGGACTTTATCAGTCAGAGTATAGACAGGAAAATAGAAGCTATTCTAAATATATTGGGCATAGAAGGATTTAATGCAGAGTGTAAATATGAAGTTTTGCATTGTGTAAGAGAAAAATGCAGAAGGTAGTACTGGAGGAATAAAGAAATAAGGAGATGGCATCTAAAAATTTGAAAGCTCCTATCAATCCTGAGATGTATATTATCAGAATGTATTTTTGGTATTGAGTCCACTAAAACAAGTGATGTTAAGAGCATAAAAAGTAAATATTGTCTGTCTCTTCTTCTTTCCTTCCTCCTTTCCTATTTTTCTTTCTTTCCTTCATTGAGTTGTCAGGAAGAATTTTTTCTTTAAGATATGTCTTAGTCCATTTTATGCCACTAATACAGAATGTCACAGACCAGGTAATTTAAAAACAACAGAAATTTATTTATCAAAGTTCAGGAGGCTGGAAAGTCCAAGATCAAGGCACTAGGAGATTTTATTTTTTTTATGATGAATCTTTATTTTTATTCATCTCAATTTTTCTAATTATTTTTTATTTTTAAACTTCAGACTATTATGGAGGTACAAACATTTTGGTTACATACATTACCTTTGCACTGCCCAAGCCAGAGCTACAAGCGTGCCCACCCTCCAGAGAGTGCGCTCCACATCCATTAGTTGTGAATTTATCCATTCCCTCCACTCCCCTCCAACCTGCCCAGCACCCAATGAATATTACTTCCATGTGTGCACATTAGGTGTTGGTCAGTTAGTGCCAATTTGATGTTGAGTACATGTGGTACTTATTTTTCCATTCTTGTGATACTTCACTTGGAAGAATGGGCTCTAGCTGTATCCAGGATAAGACAAGAGGTGCTAGTTCACCATCGCTTTTATGGCTGAATAGTACTTCATGGTATACATATACCACATTTTATTAATCCACTTATGTATTGATGGGCACTTGGGTTGTTTCAACATCTTTCCAATTGTGAATTGTGCTGCTATCCACATTCAGGTGCAGATGTATTTATTTTATTTTTTTTATTTCCGCATATTATGGGATACAAATGTTTAGGTTATATATATTGCCTTTGCCCTGCCCAACTCAGAGCTTCAAGTATGTCCATCCCCCAGATGGTGCACACCACACACATCAGGTGTGAATATACCCATCCGCTTGTCCCACCCGCCACCTACCTGACACTCGATTAATGTTACTAATATACGTGCACACCAGTGTTAATCAATCAATACCCTTATTATAGAATGACTCTTTTTTCTTTGGGTACATGCCTAGTAGTGGGATTGCTGAATCAAATGATAGTTCTATTTTTAGTTCTTTGAGGTATCTCCAGATTACTTGACATAGAGGTTGTACTAATTTGCAGTTACACCAGCAGTGTATGAGTGTTTCTGTCTCTCCACATCCACTCCAGCATTTGTTGTTTTGGGACTTTTTGATAAAACCCATTTTCACTGGAATTAAGTGATATCTCATTGTGGATTTGATTTGTGTTTCCCTGATGATTAGAGATGTTGAACATTTCTTCATATATTTCTTGGCCATTATTCTGTCTTCCTTTGAAAAGTTTCTATTCACGTCCTTTGCCCACTTTTTAATGGGGTTGTTTGATTTTTTTTTCTTGTTGATTTTCCTAAATTCTATATAGATTCTAGTTATCAGCTCTTTATCAGATGTGTAATATGCAACTATTTTCTCCCATTCTGTAGGTTGTCTGTTTGCTCTAATTATAGTTTCCTTGGCTGTGCAGAATCTTTTCAATTTCATCAGGTATGATTTATTTGTTTTTGTTGCTGCTGTGATTTGATTGTCTAGTGGGAGCTGCTTTATGCTTCCAACATGGCATCTTGTTGCTGCATCCTCTAAAGTGGAGGAATATTATGTCTTCAAATGGCAGAGGGCAGAAGGACAAACTCAGGATCATGTCTGAAGTCTCTTTCATAAGAACCTTAATCCTATTCATAAGGGAGAAGCTTTCAGGGGCTAGTCATTTCTTAAAGGCCTTACCTCTAAATTCTATCACATTGGCAATACCTGGATTTTTGTAGGGACACATTCAAGCCACAGCATAGAAAGTCACACTTAAGGTGGCTTTTTAGCAAAATCTTAAGAAAATTAGGACACAAGAAATTGGATATTGTAGAAGGAAATTTTAAGACAGAGAAAATCTTTAATGCCAAAACTCCTGAGGCAGTAGGAATATTCAAAAAGGAACAAGGAAGTCAGAATGAGCAAAGTGGTGTTATTAAGGGGGAGAGAGGTAAAGGATGTAGTCAAAGAGATGGTGGGTAGAAGGCAATCTCAGACTATGAAAATCCTCATGGATGTTAGGTAGAAATTACATTTTTTGCCCCAGTGGAAGAAAAGACAAAGGGTAGTTTTGAGCAGAGAAGTTGCCCAATAAGCCCCACCTCTTTTGTAATTCCATTCACACATGTGGATTGGACCTACTGAATTGTTTTTAACAAACAATACATAATGAAAGTGATAGGATGCCATTCCTGAATCTGAATCTTAAAAACTTTCAGTTTTCAAAATTTGAGAACTTCTTCACCACCACAACCCTACAACAAATCTTATAAACATTGTGTATATCCCAGTTTTCCAGCAATATCCCCGATAGGTATCTTTGAGGCAGCCACCTACTTCCTCACTATTTCTGTCATATATCTAAAGAGAACTATCAAAAGCTTTTTTTAATTACTCTGTCAGAGTGTCAGAAACTAGACAATTACCTAAATTCTAAAAATAAAAATAGCGTCCTGGGCTTCTTTTTGTATATGTATGGGGGAAGACTCAAATTACTAATTTCATTTACTTGCTTGTTATAAATACATTAAGATTTTTTATTTCCTCTTGAATGACTTTTGATAATTACATCACTCTAAGAATTTGTTCATTTCATCTAAGTTGTCTAATTTGGTGACATAAATGTGGTTGGCACCCAGATGATCCACTTTGACATCAGTTTTTACTCTGTTGGTCAATCTACAACAAGTGGAGCACCCATTGCTTGAAAAATTTTGGAAGATAAGGTTTTGTGACCCAGGGATGACGTTCTAGGATTGCCCACCAAGTTAGTCACTGAGATCTGCAGAGGTGTTTGCTAGCTGAATGTGATTAGCATCCGTAATGGGTAGTAGAGGAGGGAGATGAATACCAGTTGAGGCCTTGACCAGAAGTAGCAGAGAATGCAGAAATTTGTCACATTATCCTCCCTGTCATCAAACCACTCCCTTAAAGAAACATAATCACCGTAATCTCCTAGGAGCAGTTCCCAGAATTTATTTCAAATACTAAAGCCCATGACTGCTTTTTCATTTAAGATTTTTATATTGCTAAACAGGGATTCTGATAGAATTCTCAAAGTTAAAAATTTCTTTTTCCAGTGCTTGTTATTCATTATATTTTTCAACAATTATTGAGGTAAATCTGGTAGTACATAGTTTGAGTATAAAGACTTCCAGAGACTGAAAAATTAGTAATGGCCTTCAAGCTATTTTCAACATTTCCAAAAGCTAGAAAAATTATAGAAATGATATTATAAATATCAAATAAGTTTTCTCCTGGCCAAAATGATATCGATTAGATGTGGTAACACTTTTTACCTCATGCTCTTCAAAAGCTCTAATAGACATTACAAACAAAACAAAAAGCAAGGTTAGTCCAAACCACAGAGCATTTTAGTCTGAGTGTAAATTGCCCTTGAAACACAACTTGATATGCCATTAAGTTTAAATAACAAGCTGTGTATGGTGTAATCCTAAATTTTAAAACAAACTAAAAAAAAAATAAAGAAACTACTATAAATATGCATGCATTTGTATGAATATTTTCTATGGATCTATATTTGTAAATGAACTTACAATCATAGAAAAGGGCATGGAGAATTCATGATAAAATATTAATCTCTGTTATTACAATAGAGTGTATTGAGGGAGAAGATGGAGAAAAAAATTAAACTTTTTTCAAATATCTCATATACTGTTTGATTCATTATAATAAGAGGAATTATTTTTGTAAGTAAACAATAACAATAATATGGAGGGAATAATAGGAAAACTTGAATGATCACTATTATATGTAAATGTATCTAAGTCATTGAATTTAAGGGTCCTGAAAATATTTAAATTTATAAAATAATGCCTCTTTGAAATGGTGGGACAAGGTACTACCTATTAATTTTTATATGAATTAGACCAACCAGCAAATATTGTTTGAACAGCCTGTCATTAAAATACAAATGATCTTCCTAAGCTTGTTGCTAACCATAATTCTCCTGCCCCTCTTAAATCAATAACAGGAAACAGGAATGCTGTCTGCCTCCTTATTATTTTCAACATAGATCTTTTCATCCATCTTACTTCCCATCAGGAAAGTTTTCTGTAGAGCTATGTTCAATATGCCAGTATTGACTCAGACCTTTCTCCCACTTTACTCCTCTCCGTCCAGTATACTGGTACACACTTACAGTATGTATTGCTCTCCAAGAATCCATAAATCAGTCTTTATGGGAAACAGGAGTTATTTCATTTTCATCTTTATGTTACCAGTAGGTATCACAGTGCCAAAAAATTGTAGATTTACAGAGTGATCATTACCTGCCGAGTATTATCTTAACTGGTTTTCAGTTACTTCCAAGTGATATTAAACAAAGCCTAATTAGGCAGTGTTATTATCTCCATTTTTCAAATACAAAAACTGAAGCATAGAGAGGTTTTTTCAGGTTACACAGTGTAATATGGAGCCAAGAATTGAACCCAATTTGATGTCAGAATACTATGCTGTACAGCTGTAGTCCCCGACCAGGGTCCACAGCCCGTTAGGGACTCGGTGAAGAGGTACACCCCTACCACCACCCCTGGAAAAATTGTCTTCCATGAAACTTAGGAAGGTGGGGGCAGAGGGAGGGTGACGCCAGGGGGTGCAAGAACAGACACCCAGCAGGAGGTGAGCAGGGAGAGCTAGCAAAGCTTCATCTGTATTTACAGCCCGTCCCCACCGCTCACATCACGGCCTGAGCTCCGCCTCTGCTCCCAGCCCTCATCTGTGGAAAAATCATCTTCCATGAAACCAGTCCCTGGTACCAAAATGGTTGAGACTGCTGCACAGCCTTACCTGTATCCTGTTAGAACATTAAAATGAAGACAAAGCAAAAACATGCAAACAAATTATTGGGAACAATGTGGTTAGGAACAATGTGGTTACTGACAATCAGATTAAGAAAACATTCCCTATAATAACATAAAAATTTTGATTTGTTTCTAAACTCCAAAGATATGAATAGCCCTTTATTAAGAAATCAAAGCAGATGTAAATAAAGTTATGTTCATGAGTTTTTAAGAAAAAAACAATGTGCAGATTTCCCTTATTTGAACATGTAATATGGAATTTTTAGTAACAGAAGCCTTAGTGTTTATTTTTGGAGCACAAATATTCAATATAATATAATATATAAAAGCCAATTAAATTGTGCCTACTTGATTACATTTCATATATGGATATTTTGTTTACTTTCTATTATTCCTGTACTTAGTTATAAGTTTCAAGTTCGAACATGTAATCTTGGATGTTATGGATATCATCTATTTCCTCAATCCACATTCTGTTTGTTTCCTGTCTAACAATTACACACACACACACACACACACACACACACGTGTTTGTATATATGTAATATCAGCAAAAATGATTTCTTAACTGATAAATTTAGGAGGGTTTGGGGAAGTAAGTGGATGGGGACCTGGAATATTGACAAGATGAAAGAGGAAAAGTTAAGTAAATAAGCCATCATTCATTTTAGTAAATATAACTTAAAATCTAACACTACTTCATGGATTATAATTTTGGGTCTATAGAAATTAACCATAGCACAGAGCTATTATCTATCACCTCTGAGAAAGACTGAATGTTTCTCTTTCTCTAGTACAAGGTCACTGTAGCAAATGGTTACCAGTCCTCCTGGGGAGTATTTGGAGAAAGAGTCACATAAGATACTCCTAGCAGTGTTTCAGAGCTCTCCTCAGAGGGATATGACCCCTTAGCCAATCAAAGGGCTTCAGGTCCCACTTATTTCTGGAAACAGAGTAAGAAGCTGATTCCAGTTTGATGTTCCCCCTCCGGATCTACCTTTTTGCTAATGTATGCTGGCAGCACCCCTCTAGGCTGCCATTCTGGTTTATTTCTTGATTATCAAATAGTCACTACCACAGATTACCATTGAGTGGAAAGATGCTCTCCCTATGACCTGTTTCTGATGGTCAAGTACAGCCATCTGGCCTCTACTTTTCTGCATTCCCATTGGCATCAGGAAGTCTAATTTCACCGCAGCATCTTCAACCTTATATCCAGCCTATAGAAACCACCATGAAAGAACTTTCCAAGGAAGCTCTTATTTAATCCATGAAGCATTCTTTAATAGCATGGTGAAGCAACTATCTACTGGAAACTCCCACAAGGAATGATCAGGAAAGGAAGAGATGATCAGATTTCATGTAATACGCTGTCTTTACTATACTCTTCAAATATGTAAAACCTAAATCTCAAAATCCTATTTTTAAGATCTGTGTAATGAGTCACTCATGATACTGAGTATTAACATTCGTCAAGATCCAAGAAGCAAATAAATATACCTTCAAAAGAGATGATTGAAAATGGTTTAACGAAAGAATCACTTTCAAAGGTGTAAGCAGGGTTAAAGAAAACAAATAAGGCATGATGAAGCCCCCCAGTGGTAGTAACATCTAGTTACCACTCTGTACTGGAGACGGAAGGTGAGGGAGCAGTTACCAGAGCCAGACCTAACTTAATAGGGGAAAGCAGCTGCTGCAAAACTGTTGTAGGCAGTAAATGTGCCATGGAAATGTATAAATTATCTCTTCTTCTGCTCTCCTGCTGTGCAACCCATTGACTGATGCTGAGAAAAAGTAAGAGGGCAGGATTTTTTAATTGCATAATTCATAGAGTAATAACAAGATGGACAATTTTAAGAGTGAATCTAGAAAAAGGAAAAGAGAATATCTGAGACAAGCTACCCCTACCCCAATATGTATCAATTTATTGAGCATTTTGAACTATTTTGTTTTAAAATATTGTATTTTTCAGGCCTCACATTTCTGCCTAGCTCTTTGTTAAAAATTCTTGTTCCTGTTACATGTTAATATCCTGCCTTATATACCTATATACATCAAATACACTTAGTTTCAGTTCTTGTTTCTTCTTTTAAGGGATGAGGGATAGACTCTAGTCCAGCTTTTGGCTCATCCAGTAAGTTAAGAAGTATTTAAGCATTGTCTCTCAAACAGTATGTTCCAGGCATCAGAGAGCCACTGGTCTACCACATGAAACCTCTGGATAAATGCTGTGGTTTGAACAGGTCCCTACACAATTCAGGTGTTGAAACTTAATGTCTAATTGATAGTATTAAGAGATGGGGCTTTTAAGAGGCAATTAAGCTATGAGTGGTCCTTCTTCCTGAATGAGATTAATACTCATAAAGGAGACTTCATGCAGCATTCAGTTCACTCTCTTCTGCTTTTCCGCCATGTGAGGACACAGTATTCCTCTCCTCTGGAGAGTACAGCACCAAGACGCCACCTTGGAAGTCAAGAGCAGCCCTTAGCAGACAGCTGAACCTGCCAGCACCTTGATCTTGGACTTCCCAGCCTCCAGAACTGTGAAAATAAATTTCTATTCTTTATAAATTACCCAGTCACAGGTATTTTGCTATTAGCAGCACAGATGACTAAGACAATAAGTATGCCTGTAGACCATGAAAAGCAGCAGCAGTAAGATAGACAGGGCCCTTTAATTTTAATACATGAGCCCTACCTTTCAGGAGGAGGCAATGTGGAAAAGAATGCTTAAGGGAGTATCTGTTGCATCAACTCTTCATCCCAAGAGAGGTTTGTGTGATCCTGATAATACCCCTCAAGAACTATCCTTAGTGGCTGCACATATCTATAACGTGGAGAGCTGATGAATTCTGTAAGGAAATGTGGGGAGGGAAGGGGAACAGCTTTTAAGACTTTCCACCAACCTATCTACTCAGCTCTTGGCTAGAAACAGTCTCTGTCCCTACAACCAACACGAGCAGCCTTATTCTCTTCAGGAATTCAGTCAAATGCAGGATACAGACTACTTAAGGTAATTTTAATTAAGTTTAATAAATGCAGTAGAAGCAATAAACACAGGATTTTATGGGCCCATAAAGGAGGGACACCTGACGCTGACGGAAGATCAGGGAATATTATCGTGAGGAGGAAATCTCTAACCTGAGACCTAGCAATATATTATTTCCCCCTGCTGCCCTGCTGTGTTCAAATGGTCTCCTCTCAACCTAGAACATGATTTAGAATTGATTTTTTTCTACACAATGAAAAACATAAAATTGGTAACCTCTGCTTCTGTTGGAAGAAAAAGTTTACGGCATGGAAACCAAAAGCCCTGAAAAAGTTTAAGGCATGGAAACCAAACTGGCTCTCTGTTGGCAGAAATCTCTTGACCTCGATCCCACTGTCCACATATTTATAAACACACAAGTGTATCTTGAACAGATAACCATACAATTTTCTCCACAGGGAATGTTTGCTTCTTTCAGTTTAGGATTTTTTTTCAAAGTGCATTATCAAATAAAATAATTATGTTGTCTTTTTCTAAAACATAATGTTTCTCTTTCTTAACTGTTAGTTTTTCTTAAATCGCACCTGTCTCTAAGACAACCTCATTCTCACATGAAACTCTTTTATTGTTCTTTTGTACCTGCTTAAACATGAATTCAAATGGCCCTCCCTTCTTCTAGCAATATGACTATATACAACAGACTTTATACCACTGACAATGCTGTGAAATGGCTTTCCCCATACCCTGTTTCTTATGGCACTTAGAAAGGGGCTGATAAGAGCATACAATGGTCAAAAACAAACACATAACCAAAACTTTACTAAATGTATGCTATTTTGGCTGGGCATCCTACTTAATAATAAGTATATGTATTATTTAATATTTATTTATCAACTTTGCATCCTTCAAGATTTGAGAAAATTGTCATATTATTGAAAAAATATACCCCTCTGATGCGCTTTGCCTCACACCTACCTCTGGCGTTAGAAGGGAATGACCAAAAATTAATCTCTAATCTCACATTATAATTAATAATCAAATGGTACATAATTTTTAACATATTTCTTCTTTCTATCATGTACATATTCAGTTATTAATAAAAATTACCATTTATCAAGCATGTATTATGTCCCAAGTGCTACAGTATGTGGTTGGATCATAGCACAGTGGTGTGCCAGAACTAGCTTGTACTGGGTCCCATACATGATTGTCAAACTTTCAGAAATTTTTGGATTTGGTAGACATCATGTTGATAGCTTGAAATCAGCCATGTTGGAAGTAAGTATACCGTGGAAATGAGCAACATTACATATCAGGGCTTTTTTTCTGGAAAGCTAGTTATTAAACATTTTCCAGATCATCACAGTCACACACATACACACACACACACACACACACACACCACAAATACACACATACAGTGATGCTCTGGTAAATGTTTAACAACCAACTTTCTAGAAAAAATATACATATGATCTCTCTCTCTCTACACACACACACACACGCACACACACACATGTGCATACATACACATATATTGCATATGTATATATATATATGTGTGAGTATGTTCATATATACACATATAAAATCATTCATCCCAGATAAAAATCCACAAGACAGGCATTATATTCTGTTTTTCAATGAAGAAAATAAATCTTATTTTGTTTATAAAACTAGCAACTATAGAAAAACTATAGCATTTATGCTGCAAACACTTTTAAAATCAAGACAACAATAAATCAGGCTACATTATGAAAGCTTATCATATAAACAACAAAAAATTGGAGAAACTACTGAGGCAAAGTCATTTTCTCATTTCAGTGGTGTGATAAACAATTCAAAATCACACAAAATTTTAAAATCCTGGCAACCATATTTTTGTTGTCTTTGTTCTTTGAAGGCAGAATCTGTGAATAGTTTTCTTATTCACTATTTCATGCAAAAATTGGTATTCAGTAAATGTTTGTTAAATCAATTCATGGATTAAACTTTAAACAGAGATCTTTCAACTCATCTAGAAAATTTATTAAATTATCTTTGGAACATGCTCCTTGAAGGAAACCTAGAGAAATTGAGTGTCTCATAGTTGACGATGTTTTTGTAAGTGATGAATAGTGTTAGAGAAAACTACAGTCATTGCTGTTTTCAATCTCCTTAGCAGTTACTAAAAAAATCTTTGTAGAAATATGATACCAATGGACATTAAGAAATAGTATAGCCTCTTTGACTACAACTTGGAAATCAAAAATGATTATTCTAAACACAAACATTAATGAATTGAGAGAGACTAATCTTGAAATAATGTGAGTAGACCATAGGCAAATGGAATGATACAAATAATTCAAGACACTTCCATAAATAAGTTAGAAGACAGGTTTAAAAAATACAAAGTGGCAAATCTAAACAAAAATTGTAACCACTAAAGTTCCTTTTATTCTCTTTTGTCTCTTTTTGTCTCAGTAGATCTACAAGGAAATAGTGAAGAAACTAGTTTTGAGATTTCAAAGATTAGGAATTTTTTCTAGTCAATTTCTCTTATAACCTTTTGCCTTTTCCTCTTTTTTTTTTTTTTTTTGAAACAGAGTCTCACTGTGTTGCCCGGGCTAGAGTGAGTGCTATGGTGTCAGCCTAGCTCACAGCAACCTCAAACTCCTGGGCTCAAGCGATCCTCCTGCCTCAGTCTCCCGAGTAGCTGGGACTACAGGCATGTGCCACCATGCCCGGCTAATTTTTTCTATATATTTTTAGTTGGCCAATTAAGTTCTTTCTATTTTTAGTAGAGATGGGGTCTCACTCTTGCTCAGGCTGGTCTTGAACTCCTGAGCTCAAACAATCCGTCCGCCTCGGCCTCCCAGACAGCTAGGATTACAGGTGTGAGCCACCACGCCCGGCCTTTTGCCTTTTCCTTAAGCGTAAAGAAGAATGTGAATGCAGTCCTTCCTTGGCTCAGGAGAAATAATTCTCCTCTTTCTTTTTTTGGTATATTT